>KK499893.1:420455-446219 GCA_000688715.1 Glossina pallidipes
CTAATGCATATAAATCCATATTTTCAAAAAGTGAAAAAAAAAAAAAAAAAAAAAAAAAAAAAAAAAAAGAAAGAAAAAACGGAAAAATTGAAAACGAATAAAAATAGAAAATAAATTTTATTATCATGCATGAGTTGAGCTTTGTTGCGACAGTGTATAAATATATAAATGGAATCATGTATGTCGGTTTTTTGTTGCTTTAATTTCTCTGGCAGTTGTGTAAATATCGGTATAAATGTAAATAATAGAACACATCTATAGAGACTAAAAGTAAGTAAAAATCACATAAATTGTATATGAAATGATATTTATTAAAATAAAACAGAAATATTTCAAAAAAAAAAAAAACAAAAAAAAAATAATAAAATATTCGAAATAAAAAAAAAAAATAAAGAGAACAAATTGTTTACATAAGAAAAAATAAATAAATAAATAAAAAACAAAATGATTAACAACAACCTCAAGAGAATGGAACTGCAAGTTCAAAATTTTCGACTGGCGTTCTTCGCTGGCTAACATTTCCAAGTAGACCAGTTTAAATTCTAAAATTTTGGGACAAGCCATAAACGGTTAGTCTGATTTATAATATGTTCCAAAACTGGCTCAAATAACAAGACCAAATATTGTAAGATTATGAATGAGAAGAAAGTAGGGCAGAAATTTGTCCCTCAAAGTATCATAAATAGTCTCATTAGAAAAAGATATAACGAAATAATTTGACAGACGATGCAAGAGGAGAAAAGGAAAACTAATGCTCTCCTTCCTTATGAGGAGACGATAATGAATTCGAGCTATGTAATGTAGACTAAACAACGAAAACACTATAGCAGAACACCACTCACTATTAAATACATCACCTCATCCTAAATGTATTCGCATAAATAAGGCGTTATAAGGGCAGTGGTCTAAAAAGTGATCCGATCCGAGTCATTTTCAATAGCAATTATTCGTGGGCCAAAACACATGTAAGCTGACAAAAAAAAAAAAAAAACAAGATGGACAGATGAACAGACATGCTAAGAACAAATAAAAAATGGATTCTGAATCAATCGGTGAGTCTCTCTCAAGTCCTTTTAGCTGTTCCACACACTCGCACAATCTTAATATATAAAAGGAGAGAAGGAAAAACAACACTTTCTTTCAGCATGAGAAGAGAATCATAACATCACCTATCTAATGCAGATGCAAAACGAAAGATTGAAAAAGCTTTAAGCTCTTTCTTGATTTTCTTAACCCATTTTTTAGTAAAAAATTTTGATATTTTAATGAAGAAATTGTTTTTTTATTGTGTATTTTAGTGAAAATGTTTTTTAGTTTTCTTAAACGTAGAGCGAAATAGAATGTAATCTCTGACGACAAACACGCTTATGATAGCGAGAAATGAACTTATCCCAGACTTTTTCTTCACGTAAGTATGTAGGTACGTGTAGTAATCATCTTTCTAGTGCAGCTTATGGCGTTGACCTTATACGAATTGGGACCGATCTTAAGTCTCTCAGCATAAGTAGATTGGCATGTCCAGAAATCGGTTCGATAAGGCAGTTTATATGGTGAAGAGAGCTTGTAGAGTGCGCCACAGCGAATTGTATTTATGAGCTTGCAAGGGGGACTCAATCCGACAATATTCCTCTGTCCGTTTGCGATCTGCCTGTTATCAATATTTTATCTAGACAAAACCCTTTCGTTTCCTTATCAACCTGCTCAGCTAAAGCATAAATATCAATAGAATGAATCCAAAATGTTTCATTTCAAGTTCATTCCCAGTTACGGCTTCAGAATACTACAGCTTTAGCTTAGAGGTTTGACTTAAATTTACATGTAATGTGTAATGGATTTTGAACGAATTGATTTTACAATCAAGTATCGACTATGGGCTACCGTTGAGTCGTATTCGACGCAAATAACTCTTCTTGAGTAAAGCCAATCAAAATGAAGTAAAAGTTTACTTTAGAGTTATTTCTTTATTTATTTACACATTAACTTCAGCTTCAATGAATTGATAGTCGACTTAAGCAGACTCTTAAAAATAAATCTTAAGCTAAGATTGTGACTTAACGTTTATTTAGGTACGAAATATGAAGAAAGATTAGGCTCTCTTAAGATGGCCAGGTGGCTAAGATCTTAACAGCAAAAAAGCAAGAATTGTTCCTCAAGCGATTCGATCTAATCGGTACAACATAGTGTAGTCTATGCACGATATAGAGTGCAGCCGCAAGTAAATAAAATATGACCGTCGGTCTTTTTTGTTCCACTTTGAAAATCCAATGTTTTCAATGTGTTGACAAAACATTCTTGGTCTGGTAAACGTCTTAATCCTTCATTCGAAAGGGAAACCAAAAGTCATCCTCATTGAAACCATAACCGTATTCCAAACTTTTCATTGCATCGCATGTGTACCGTAAACAATAATTACTAAGTCTATCGATTTTCATTTAGAAAATAAAGAATTGAATGTTTTGTATGCTTTTTCAAGTTCTTCTCTTTCCCCTCAGTATATACATATATGTATACATATATATATATACATTAATAAATAAACAAACAAAGAGTGTGTGTGGTTCTGCATATACCATATATTATAGATGAATGTTTATATGGTGATGGTAAACAATACGTATTGTTTTTAAAAAATATTTAGAGAAAATTGCTTTTAATTTCATTTTCCACTCTTCTCTGTGAGTAGAATGGACTTTTTCGTCAAAATATTAGGTAGTCCGGTAATTTCTTGCAGCTTTTCCCGATATCAGGTTAAAATGACTTTTTTCATTAGCTATATAGGTAGCTAGATAGGTAATTTGTGTGCGCGATTTATATAGTTATGTCAGCAGGTTTATGTTTATGATGTAAAAAAGTTTCAAAGGGATCGGTTGTGTTCTAGTAATGAGCTGTAACTTTTACAATGGAAGATCAAAGTGAACCTATAAGACGTATTTTGCTTTCTTATTTCAAAAAGGCTAAGAGAGCTGTAGAAGCAAATAGGGAAGTGTGTGTGCGTGTGTATGTGTACAGAACTAATGCTACAACGGAATTGGTTTGAGAAATTTCGTTGTGCAACCTTTTCAGTGATACTTTATCGCGTTTTTGGAGGATAAATACCATGGTAGATGACCAACTAAAGGTTGTAACTGAAGCTGATCGATGCGTAACGATTAGTGAGATTTCAGAAAAACTTAATTCATCGAAAACAACTGTTAGTGATCGTATAATGGGAATGCGATTTGTCTAAAAGCTGGATATTTGGATTCCTCAAGTAAAAGAAGAGCATTTACCACAACGGATTAATATCTGTGGTATGCTGTTAAAACGAAACTAAAACGAGAAGAAGAGAAGAGAATTGGAGATGGTGATGGAAAAGGGAACCTTTAAAAAATGAGCAACGCAATAAATCATAGTCAAAACATAATGAGCCGTCTCAAGCAACACCAAAACCAGATAGCCACGAAAGAAAGATTTTGGTGTCGGTACGATGGGATTATGAAAGAAGAAAGAAAGAAAGAAAGGCGTGTTGTGAGGTTTTGCCGCGCAACAAAACAATTTATTCTACAGTGTACTGCTAACGACAAATCAAATTAAATGGGGCCTTGCATCAGGAACGTCCAAGATTAGTCAAATGAAAAAATATTGCTTATCATCACGACGTCGCAATACTTCATGCTTTTCTTCTCACCCGCCAAAAACTATTAGAATTTAGTGGGGATATATTACGACATGCATCATTTAGTCCTGACATTGCCCCACCAGATGAATATCTCTTTTCTGCTCTGCGAAATTCTTTATTTCACAAAACTTTCAATTCAGATGACACTGTGAATTCGTATGTACATAGAAAATTTTTTTTTGCTATAAAAGATCAGAAATTTTACGAGGAGGGGAATAATGAAGTTTGCCTGAAAAGTTGTATCTCTTTTTTTTATTTTTATTGAACAAGATGGCAAATGTATAATTCAATTGAGTTTATTTCTTATATAAAAATAAAAAAAAATAAAAATTTTTATTTCATTATAAAAAGCAGCAAGAAATTTCCGGACTGCCTAATAAACAACTAAAAACCCATTTCGGATACAGATAAGAGGAAACAATCCTTTTAAAAGTTTATTAGAAAATCTTTTATAGGGAAAATGGAAAAAATTGAAAAACATATATACATATATATATAGATATACATAAATATTACTCACTCATACATATACGTATTTATATAAAAAAAAAAAAACAATTACGATGATTTACTTAAAGTTTCTTCTCTTGTTTCTTACAGGTGTTAAGTAAGATGTATAAAAACTTTTCATGCTGTGAAAACATCAAATTGATGATGAAGCAGTTTTAAAGTAGAGAAAAAGAAAGCAAGACGAAGAAGAAGAAGGTAAAGATTAATTTTATTTCTTCAAAAAATAATATAAAATTTTATTTCTTATATCATGATTTCGTCTTTTGCTAAATTTCTTTTTTTCAATTTTTTATTGTATATATAATCTTTTTTTTTTTTCACTGTATCAATGCTTTGACATACATTTCGAAAACAGGTGGTGCTGTACATAATTTCCTTTCTGCTTATAAAATAGATCCGTATAAGAGCTCTTTACTTGGATATGTATAGCAAAACTTAAATGATAACTGAGGAGTTTTCTAAAAAATTTTCTTTTATATGCTTAATATTAGAAGAAAGAAATCTAAATAAGAGAATTTATTGGAAATTGTTTTTTTTTTTTTTTTAGATAGCAAGCAAAATAATCGGTGACTAACCGAACTTGAGAAGACAACTATATAATTTAATTAGGAACAATACTTCTCTCCTTGTTCTTAGCAAATCTTAGGTTTTATTTCTTCTTTCGATTATATACAAACTTCACCTCTCTCTCTCTCTCTCTCTCTCTAAGATTTATTCCTTGATGATCTATGCCAGATAATTTTGGTCGAAGTTCAGTTGCTTACCACTAGGAGATAAAGCCTGAACTTGTGAAAATGTAAAATCCTTAGCATATAACATTTTTAACGGTAATCTTATGTTTACATTACGTGAACATTTAAAGTGTGATAAATAATAGTTTCTTGTAATTCAAGTGTACTTTTTTAGTTTTTTAGGGTGCGTGCAATACTCGATCCAATAGAAAGACTTGAGATAAACCCGCCTTTATACCGATCGATTCAGAATCACTTTCTGAGCTTGCCCGTCCATCCTTCCGCTCGGTTTTCTTGTATTCGAGCCCGCACAGCAAGGATTTTTTTGAGATATTTTGATGAAATGTGATACATTAACTGAAGGGCGAAAGCCACTGAAAATGATCCGGATCGAATAACTTTTGCGATCATATCCCATAGAAAGCCTTATTTTGAAAATTCGTTAAATGAATTACTATATTAAACAAATTGGCGCAGGGGATTTGACGGTAAACCGTGTCCCGCTAAAGTGTTTTTACTCGTTATTAGCAAATATATGTTAATAAGTAGTACCTAAGGGTGTGCTTCTAATTAGGCCTCAGCGTCAAGTATTATGATTGGCATAAGCTGTGTAATTTTAGTAACAGAGAAGTGGATTCTTCCATGATTCATGGAGCATCAGCCCGGATGAACACCAAGAAAAAAAAGAAATTTGATGATTTAGTCTACGACTCACGCGATAGTCTTCAAATGCGCCGATTTACAGCGCAGTTTGTTGTCGTTTACAAAGATATTTTATATAGGTAATGTATAAGATATATATCCGACAAGTTTCAAGGGATATATAACATTAATTTTTAAGAGTTTCTGCAACTCTTTACTTACATCCATCAAATCTTAGGGAAGAATAAATAAATTTTTTCGGATAACTTGAATGTTGCGGAACCAAAACGTCAGTACATAGTCTCTGGCAAAGTAAATCGTAAATATTTTGTTACTTTTATCGGTTCGTATATGCGAGGGGTTAAACGTTCCAAATGAACTAACACAATATTGATATCTGAATGAAATCCTCAACTGGTGTATACACTAGTGAATGCGAAATTCCCAAAATTATTCCGTAATCATTCTTTTATTCATTTCATATCTTTAGCTGGCAAAGCCTGTAAAAGTATCTTAATTTTTTTTTTTCGATATATAAATTAAATAATAATTTATAGTTTTACGTATTTTCATTTTTAAATTTAAAATCAGTTTATTGGCCAACAAAGAAATAAATCTCATTTTAATGCTGTATTGAAATGACTTAGTGAAAAGGATTATATAAAAATTATATATGTTTGTATGTTGCCCTGAATAAATGGTAAAAACAGCATTAAATATGGATTTTTAAGCATGCTTTTAAAAATAAAAAGAAAACAAAAACCAAAAAAGAACAATTGAACATTTATTGTTTACCTGAGTGAATGCAATAAAAAACCTGCTATTAAATCACAAACATTGATACGTCGTCAATGCACTGATAACTGCACAATTGGATAACGTGCGCAAAATATTTTATGTATAACTTTATATGAATATTTCACAAAATTATAAAAAAAAAAAAAATAAATAAATTGAAGACTTAACGAATTTTTATTTTTAGTTATAAACATTTTAATTCAATTGAAGTAAGCACATGCACTTAATTGAATCCATTTGTGCTGCATATTTGAATCTTGACTTTATTTTAACGATCACCTTTGACCGATAATTGATCCGTTATACCAAACAAATCCACAGAAACTTCTTTTATTGTTTTATTCTTTGCACTCTTCTGTATAAATGTTGTGATTGTTATATATGTTGAAATGTAGTTCTTTGATCCTTTTTATGCTCGCGATTGCTGGGTAGGAGTTCACTACGCGTATTCGCTTTTGCACATTTCTTTGTAAAATTAAACACTTAAAAGAAAGCTTACTAGAGAGCACTCACTACCTTTCCAAATATTCTCGGTTAGCTTAGTTAACTTTTGCACCCCACATCGCTTGTGATGCGAGGGTACATTAGCTAGACAGACCTACCATTTATTATACTGAAATTCATTCTTTGGATCGTGTTAAGTTTGTCCATCCCGTTTTTGTTTTCTGTGTTTATCCTGGAAATTGCAATTTTTGAGATATTTTGAGAAAATATGGTACATTGACTACTTTTGGTCCAAGAAAGAATGTTAGTCAAAATGTTTTCCTCACTTCCCATATAATCCCTAATTTTGAAAAGTTATTACATGTATTATTGAAGTATGCTGAATACTATTTAATGGATGGTCGTGGCGGACTATAGCATTTTCTTAAATTTCTTGCATGAACCTTAACCTTCACGGTGAATAAAACTTTACAGTTTCTATTCTATTTCCTATAAACATTTTGAGCTTATTTTAATCTCATCTTAGTCATACATATTTACAATTATTATAAGATTATACATATATCCACATTATAGTCTAAAAGGTAGGTCCATTTGGCTCTTCACCATCGTCGATAAGCACGATAATCCATCAAGACTTCGACAACTGAATTTCACAATTGCTTCTTCTGCTTTGGGAATGCATAAGTAATTCTTAATATGATACTTGGCTATAAGCTTCAAGTCTTCTATTAGTAATATTAGAGTTCCAGATTTGAAGAATTTCAATGTTCCGACTTGCATGCAGTACCTCCAATTTGTGTGCTATATGTCCGTAAGGGGTTTCAAGACTTTACTTTGATTCTTGGCCAGTCGGCCAGTACGTGCGATCAACTTTATTTACTAATGCGATTTGTTTTCTCGCATGCGATGCGATTTTTTTATGCCAATTTTTAATCTAAAAGCAGGGCTAGATATTTGATGAGTTTCGATTCTGGAATACTGACGGTTAAGTGTCTTTTCTTAAAGCAAATGTTGTGTGCATCGATTCTGCAGCATTAACTCATAGGTTACACTTCATTATACATATGTTGTTAGGATACACTTGAAGACAATTTGAAGCGTCATC
The DNA here is from genome assembly GCA_000688715.1 of Glossina pallidipes. Taxonomy (NCBI): domain Eukaryota; kingdom Metazoa; phylum Arthropoda; class Insecta; order Diptera; family Glossinidae; genus Glossina; species Glossina pallidipes. The sequence goes on from KK499893.1 coordinate 428,347, forward strand.
TTTACGTTCGTTGTGTGCAATTAAAATCATGTCATCCGCATATGCAGCAACAATCACTTTTTCAGTCAGCGGAAGAGCCGTTGAATAAGCAGTGTAGAGCCCCATACACCATCTTGTGGATTTTCTATTACAGATGTCTGTTATGTCCTTCTTTGCTAAAACAAAGAAAACTTTGCAAATAAAACGGAAGAACTAGATAGGAAGGACCCCGAAAATTACTTTTCTATTTAAAGAGAAGTTCTGGGTACCAAACTCTATCAAAAGTTTGTTTAACGTTCAGCAGCGCTGCTAAATAGCACCGTTTACTTTCTAAAACATTTCTTACTTGTTTAAGGATTCAATAGAATCGTTTTGGCGGACCGTGCTTATGGGGAAAACGAAATTAGTTCTCGGACCCAGGTAAAGGACTTATTTGCTCTTCAGACTTGGTGTCATTCTTTATTTTATCAGGCCATTATTTCAATACATTTCCACTGATCCCGGTAATGATTCAGCTTCGGACGTGAATTGTAAGTTAAAGTTAATGACCGCCTCTTTGTAGGCGGACCATACTTCTTTTTAGAAACGCTTTTAAATGAACGTAAATACTTTCTAAAGACATCTGTTTAGTTATTAATGGAGTAATCAAAGCCTTAGACATTCTGCTTTGCAATTGTCATCTTATTTAACTAAGACTGTCTGACTTACTGACGGGGACTTACTGACTGTCTGACTTATTTAACTAAGAAAAAGAGACAATTTCTTCCGAATGGACTCTATTTGATCAATGCGACAATAAGGTGTCCAAACAACACCAAAATATTCTAAAATCGGTCGAAAATTTGTACGACGTTTACGAATTTACGGATCTTTTGTCCATCTCCTAATAAAACCTACTGCACATTTACCGCTGTTACCTGCAATCAAATAACAAGACCGAATCTTTAAAAGAAGATACATTTTCCAACACATAGTTTTTGATTGAGTAAAAAGTTCAAAGCGGAGAAACCAGACAATAACCTAAACCAAAGGAGAGAAACTTTACTTCAGTGACGATAAGATATCGCACCTCTCAACGCCAACCTGTTTCCACCGTACTAGACCTTGCGAACCTTTGTATAGTAAGGTTGGATACAATTAAAAAAATGTAGTTGTAACAACGAAACATGTTCAGACTTTCTAAATAATGCAGAAGACTGTTAAGCGAATTGTTTCTTTATAAAATTAAGTTTTTGAATATAAAGAGAATTTCGAATGTTTTCAAGCAATTAAATGAAATACAATGTTTCCTTGATGATGTTATTAAGTAAAATGTAACGTTTTTGCCAAAAAAGAAAAAGTTGTGAAAACAAGTACGCAATAATAAAAAAAAAACAAAAAAAACGAAAAAAACAAAAACAAAAAAAACTGAAAGGAAACTTTCTAAACAACCGGAAATTTTGTAAAAAACATTTTTCGACACTTGAGGCTATTTTACGGTTAGCTAAAGTTATTCGTTTATTTTCTACTCAAAATGTCCCTTTACGTATCTTATCAGTAGGCAGTGACAACACCAACAAAAACAATCTTCAATTTGTATTCTATGAAAAGACGTAAAATTTAGGTTATGCTTGTAAGGCATAAACAAGTTAAACGTATTTTTGGAAGATAGAAAACGAATTCTGAAAATCCATACAACTGAAATGTAAGTAAGTAAACCACCTACATACATATAATTCAGCAAAATTATCGCATACAAGAATACTGAATAAGATATAAAATATAAAGCTTGAAAGCCTGAAAAGAACAAAAAAAAAAAAAAAAATCAAATTTTAATATCGAAAGACTTATGATGTATGGCTGTGTGAGCAACCGTTTATGCACACATGTTAAATGGAAAACTCAATGTATTTACGTTAAGCATAAGCAATGAAAGAGTAAAAATACTAAAAATGACAAATGCAGACTTGGCAATGTGTCTGTCTTACAATGTGATATGATACCTTATGAGATATACACAAAAAAGAAAAAAAAAGAAAGGAAAAACATATCCATTGCCTTGACAATATGTGCTGAGTAATTTAACTTTACGTTATACTTAACCTACCTATGCCTCCCCTTAGGCACATATACATCGACAAATATACCAATTTTTTTTTTTTTTTTGTTACAAACATACCTATGTCTAAGGATAGGCCCTGTATTTGTTAAATTATTTGATTCAAAGAGAAAATGTATGCACTAGGATGAGTGTTTTCTAAGTAAGGAAATTTCTCAAAAATATCCTTAGGTTGTTTATTAGGTAAGCAAACTTTGATAGTTAAGTTACAGAGAAACAAAAATGAAAAAGAAGCAAAAATGAAAAAAAAAGGAAATTTTATGAAAAAATTTTTATTTAATTTTTCCTAAAGCTCTAGAAAAAGAAGAGAAATTTTATGTTAAGGAAGTTCTGTTTAAAAATCATATTTCTATAAATTCTAATAGTTTTAGTTTTACTATCTTCTGCGCTCTACATTGTTATTAACTGGATTTTCCTTATCCGCCTTTTAGTTGTTTGGAACAATGTAAGCAATTATTATATTTTTCTTTGTTATTCTCCTTATAAAACCATAAAGAAATGGAACAATGCTTCATGACTTGTAACAAAATAGCTTTAAAATAATTTCCTAAAGGATTACATTTAATTGCTGCTAGCATGTATTAAAAGAAAGCTGATCCATTCTATATAACAGTTATTAGTCTTTATACTAACCACAAAATTGTATTTTATGAGAAATTAAATATAAATCCTCTGCCAGGGTTGCCTACTTTCGATAAGAGAAACTAGATTTTTTATTACAGTTCGAAGCTTCTTTAGCTCACTATTTTTTAATTCACTACTTTTTAGTCAGAACTAGGCATTTAAGTTGCAATTGGATGTGTAACGGATCAATTTGGTATATCTTTTGATTTAATATTTAAACAAAGTCAACAAAAAATTTGGTCTAGGGGATTTACGTAGGTGCCTGTCGTGGAGACTCAACGGCGATCCTTCTCCAACACACGAAGCAACAACACGTTATTCACACCGCGCAAGGGGCAGATGTCTTCGGTGATTTAATGTGGGTACATGCCTTGTCGGTTTAGCATCGGGTGCTACAACTAACATGGTGGGCGGTCCCATGCTCTCGACTACTACAGCATCAACGTATTTCACGTAGCCAGTTACCAACTGGTTTGGTTAGTCTTTCTTTTTTAGCCATAGTCTGTGAGAAAAGAGTGCTTCTTCCAGTGTACAGTCATAAGGGATAAGGTACATGTCTCCGAGATCTTTGGAACCAGCCGCAGCCACGGCAAAACTCTCTGAAGGGCCGTTTCGAACATTCAAGAAAAAGAGATTTACTACGCGGGCATATGTGCATATGATGAAATTTATGGAAAGTGAAATGATGCTGAGTGAAGAATCTTTATGCATTCATCTGATCGTTAGATGGATGTGGAAAAGATGGCACATATCAAGGAGATAATGTAATTTGCTCAAGAAAGTAATGTGACTTGAAATCCTTGCGGTGAATGCTTTGTTTACAAGGCAAATAAAGGATTTGCCATAACATAACTCGCAATTTATGGCAACTGTATCAACGTGATATAGGAAATCTTGCATGATATATTTTTTAATGAAACAAAACTATAGAGCTAACCATTTGGTCGTTTTGAAAGTAAATGTAAAGAAAACAGACTTCTGATTGAGATTTGGTTAACATATTTTTTCAATATAATGTTTGGACAGTGCCATTATTTGTGGAATACAATAAATACATATTTGCGCAGCCTACAAAATGTGCTAAAATTTATTACAAGAACTATAATTCCAGGTGTCGCGCATGTAGGATGAACCTTTTAAATGACTGAACCTTTAGGGTAGAAAAAATCACATCTGGTGTTCCCACAGGACTATTACGTGCACCGAAATTATCAATTGGGCGCGGTTTGTGGGCTGGAAATGTTATTTTTGAACATGAAAATGACATTGCATTTGCCCGCAATGAGCAACGTCACAGAAAAAATTCTTATTTCGTGACCCTATATATACATATACATACACATATACATAATACAAACTACACGAACGTGCAATTTACGCAAAACCGTATGAGTGAACTATTGCCTAACACGATGGGAAAACAGTTTCACAAACAATGTCAAAGGACAATTTAGAAGACGGTTTAAGCTGGCAAAAGGGGAATAAAATGATTTTGTGCCTTTTTTTGGTTTTTTCCAGGAAAAGTTTAAATCTTCCTGTTGTGATTTCAATAGGTTGATAGACTGACACAAATAAATCATGTCAGTTACTTACATAGATTTAACAATATAATTAAACAAGCACTGAGTAAAGGGCGCGTCCAAATTTTTTTTTCTTAAATAAGTTTGGTTTTAATTGATTTTCGTAAGTCACTTTGGCAATGTGTGATAAGTAGTTCGTATAAAGCTTTTCAAATAAATCCATAGCAGAATCACTTTCAATAATGTTCTGATTCATTGAAAAATTCTTTATGATTTTCGCATGAAGTTGATCGTAAGCAGCTTTTATCTGTCCGTCGTAAGCCTTTGATAAACTTTTTGCATTGCCTACGGGTTGGATAAAACGCTTAGATCAAAGAAAAAACACAGCAACACATTATAGTCCGGCTACGCCGTCTATTAAATGCTTTACTATTCTTCGCTGGAATACCATTCTTCAACTGAGTTTATTGCGATCAAAGAGGACCGTTTTTTTGAAAAAATATATCGAACCCTCTATTTAAAAAATCTGTTTTAAGGAATAAAAAATTTTCACAATTTGATTGATACGGTACTAGAGAACTACGTAGATCAGATTTATATATTCGGTGATAGCGTCTTTTTCCCTCACTACATTAGTTTTTGTGAGACCGTGATATACGAATACATACGAAAAATAGATTCATCCGCATGACTAGTCGAAATGGTAAGAATGGGAACTATCCCGTCAGTTTTTGCAGCTTCATATCTAGAGTGCGGTGAACTTTACTTTGGTCGTAGCTACAGTGAGTGTTCTTGTGATGAAAGCCTACTATTTACTGGTTTCGCAAACACCCACTAGGCAGCGGCAATCACCTCCGCACATCTCTTCCTCTGTCCACCTTTCTTTCTGACCGTCGGCGTGTTGCACGTGGCATCGCCAAATTTTATATATATATAATCCATATATATAATTAATATGTACAAATTTATCAAGCCACTATTTTATATTAATATTTTTTACAAAATTATCTTGCCCAGTAAAGACTCATATTTTCTGAGAACTTTTATATCGAGTGGCTTTGAAAGATTGAAATTTATCCACATATTTCTCATTCAATTTGTATAACAAAGCACTAAGTTTCTTGTGGAGAAATGTTATCAATGGTATTTTTTGTCTTGTCAAGTCTGTATATATAACGGATAGTCGTAAAAAGCGGTCCTATCCTATTCGCTTGTAATGACGTCTGCTTTTGAACCATCCAAAGATTTGGAAGCATACGGGCAGTAAATTTAAACATAAAAATTGCCCTTAAAAAATAATGGGACCCCAATAAGCACTCGGACGGTTGATCATCATTAAATCCATGCCAAAAGTAAATTTAAACTGATTACTCTTGAGGTTTATCTCAAAACTTTTTACCTCTTACTTACCTTTGCAACATTTTTCAGACGTGACGTGAGGTATAATTAAGACAAATTTTAAATTTCTAGTCAATTAACTAAGCAACGCAATGAATTCTGAAGTCCTACTATAAGGATATCTTTTGCATAAAGTTTAGTAAAAGTTAGATGCTATGATGTATCGTCTTTGATGGCATAATAATAATAAAATTTGTGTTTAGTGGAAAACGAAAACAATACTTGTGTAAAACATTATTTCATCATTATATGATAAAGTATTATATACATTTTTGATAATTTATAACACTTATACGTCGTGTACTACAATAGTCAAACTGTTCGTATAAATATATTCGCTCTCGTTTAACCAATGCCAGCCAGTGCTGTAATTGATAATTGAGCGAACTTGCAAAAAATTTTAAAATATTATATGATATCTTGCTTGTTGCCATAGAAACGTGCCAAAGCAAAAAAATATATACATATATGCTTATAAAACTGAATAAAGTGAGATTTTTTTCAAATATTATTAATTGCTACGAGATTTTTTCATTAAACCCATTTTATAACGAATCAGTTTTTATTGCTGTTTAAAAAAGATTTCATTTAATATTTTTGTCAATGCACCCACGCGTACAATCGTAGTATTAAAGAAAAAAAAAAATGTATTATGTATAACTTGGGACTAATTTTCGATGACTAGTATCCCAAACTACTTTTTCTTTTTTTTTGATCATTGGGATCCATGTCAAGCGGTAAAGTGCGATGGCTTCAGAATATTTTTAAACTCAACTTTGAATTAATTAAATGTCACTAAAGCAATGAAACTGCTGGCCTTTTTTTTTCTTGAAAGTTCTTTATGTCTTTTTTTCAGGCCAAATATAAATAAAGTGGAGTATGTAAAAAAGCTTTTCTTTCAGAAGTCAGTGTACGTACATATGTATATATCCAAATATATATACATATTAGATGCTTGCATGTAATTTGATCAGCAACATCTGTGGATGAAAATGGTAAAATAATGCGAAGTTTCCTTTCTCTACATAACCTTTCTCTACATAAATAAAGTGTTTTCTCTTTAGTATTACTGAGCTATTCAGTGTATATAGACGGTAATCATGGAATACTCAAAACTGTATTTTCAACATTCAATATTTTTGTTGTTGCTTCTGCCGAAGCCCATCAAACACTTTTAGAATCTTATAGTGATGCTGCTCCATCATATTCCAATTGACGATTTTCCTTTCAAACCTTTAAGAGCGATAGTATTATTGTCAACGGCCAATAATGGCCTGGAGAACTAAAAAAGTTGAAAGGCAACGAATTGCGAAATTTATTGGACGAAAATTCAAACCAAACCCTCGCAGAACTTTCGAACAGCTTAGCAATTGATTAAGGAATTGCTCTTAGACCTTCAGATGCGATGAGAAACATCCAAATGGAGGGAAGATGGCTACCACACGAATTGACAGAAAATGCCATTTTTAACTCTTTAAACATTGCGGAGTCATTGTTTGCCAGGCAAAAAAGGAAGAGATTTCTGTGGCGTATTGTAGCTGGCGATGAAAAGCGGATCTACTACGACGGTTGCAAGTGCAAAAAGGTTAGTCCAGGTCCGGAAGGGCCATAAAGTTTTGCTGTGAATATGGTTGGATCTCTAAGATGTAGTGTACTGTCATCTGCTAAAACCAAAAGAAACTGTTACTGCAGATGTTTGCCGACGTCAACTGAACAAATTGAATGACGTATTGTTTTAAAACAAAAAAGCAATAACGGTTGACAGACGCACAATCATCCTTTTGCAAGAGTTGTCAAAGGTGTCATGTTGCCAAAATGGGTCGATGATTGAATCGCACTCAAACCAATATCGTTCCTTTGGCACGGTATCTCCATTTTGCCAGAAAGATGCAAATAGTTTTAGAAAATGACGAAAAACATGTATACCGATTTTTCTCAATGAATGCCCTTTCAAGTAAAAAAATGATCAAAATACAAGCAAGCACCGAATATATTTATATATGTAAGTATATCTGCCTGTAGTTTTTAAGTATAGTGGCAATCATTATTCTGCTTTTGTGTCAGGATCAGATTTATCTTTAAAATCTTAGAACTCTGTCGTAAAAATACTATATAAAGGTGTGCTTCGAACTTCAACTTATCATTTGGATAATGAGGTTTAACAACATCAGTCTATGGAAAACGCGGAAGCTTTCAATCATGGCATCGGAAAGATGAAAATCAATATTTCTTGTCCCCTATTCCCGTAATCATATGTGCTTCTTATTGCTATAGGCAGACTGAACAAACTAAAAATTATTAAATCTGCTCTTAATTAGGAATTTTATAAAAAAAAGGTTGTTTTTAAAATTAATAAAATTTATTAGAGAAAATATATCTTTCTGTTTCTTTCTAACTTATTGATCAACTGTTATATGTGCATATATATATATATATATATATTGAAACACACGAAAGCATGTTAAAAATCCAAGAGACTCTTGACATTGTTGAATTTTTTAACATATTTGTGATAAAAACTGTGCTAAATTTTTTTAGTGAAAGAATTTTTAATTTTTTCATTCATGGAAATATAATGGAAAATGTGAGAGTACGTGTGTAACTTATCAGATATACTATCATAACTTTTGATTGCTTGTAATTGCGGAGAGTCGAGTTTTCATAATTATTTAATGGGAAAAAATTCGCGATAAAGCAAATTGACAAACATAAAGAATTAATTGACGTCCTTATGAAATATTTGTTTCCTTTTGTTTTTTTTTTTTTCAATGTTTTTAAAGCCTCTTATACTAATGTTTAATATTGTTGGTCCATATGTCTGTGCACCTCTTTATCCGGTTAAAATATTTCTGCGTTCCGTGTGTCTGTCCGTCGGTCTCTATTAATGTATGTGGTTAACATGTCCTCGGTCGCAAGCTCTAAGAACAAAATTTTCTCTTTTTAAAAGTGATAAAATAGGGTTTTTGCGGCAGTCGTGTGGAGTAAACACTGAAAATTTCATTCCAAGTTGTATATTATAATGTTATCCTTTTCTTTTTTTTTCTAATGAAATTTCTGCGTAATTTTCAATTAGCAATAAGGTACCTTTAGAGTCACAATGTTCAAAAAACTACTTCGAAGAATGCCTGGTAAAGCGTCGATTCTTGCCCATGACACAAGATACTTGAAGATTAATTAAGAAGCTCATCGTAACATATTAATATCGAGCATAGCTAAGACAATAATATTATAAAAAACTACGCTTAAAGATCTATTTTTACTTCTATTTATATAATTTCTAAATCGAAAATGTCGGTAAATCTTTGCCCGAAAATACAATTTTTTTTTTATTACATGACTCCGAGGATATCTTCTATTCGTGTAATAGGGTGGCAGCCGATAAGATATGAGAACAAAAAGGGATAGGAAAGCGGCCATAGTCGAGTGGATGCGGGAGCGCTCACTACAACTATGGCTAAAGTAAACTCTACCGTACTGAGCTTTGAACCCACCAATGCAGATTCCTTACTTACCTTGAATGTCTTTGCGAATTTACCAGATGCGTGTTATTTTCTTAGATCAATTTGATTATCTTTTCAAAGTGTTTTCAACAATTCCATAATATTTGATGATATTTTCATTGCTTATCCACGGTCTCCGAAGGATTTGACGGTGATGATGAAAGCGTACTTTTAATGACTGGCTCAAGACGTGCATTTTAATCGCTCATCACATTTAACTTTTGATCAAGATTTTGGTCAAGATTTACTCGTTCTCAGAGCTTTCAGGCCTTTCGAAGTTTTATCAAAGATCAATCTATCCCTGATCGTGCTATATCCATTATTTTACTAAAGCTATATACTCTGTGTCCAAAAAGTAAAAGCAATTTAATTGTAGATTTTTTAGATCTATTTATTATTAAAAATTTATTTAGTCACCAAACTCAAATTATATTCCTTATGAACAGTTTGGCCCGGCGGAAGGCAATCTTAGTACATGACACCACCATAATCGAAGAAGGCTTTTACTATCACCTTGACTTTTGAGCAACTTTTGGTCCGGGTTTTTCGGTCATGACCTACCTTTCGCCCGATAGTCTCTCGATCGACCAATTGTTTCCGGATCGTATACATAGATCCTACTCTCATCTCCCTTAAAAATGCGTTTCATGGCCGATTGATAGTCAGAAGTGATCGTAAAAGTCGAAAAAAATGCGTTTTGTTTCGTACAAACCGAAGCGTAACGGAGACCCTGTTCACGGTTATGATGTGAAATGTGTGTCTATAACCAGTCTACCAGTTTAGAAAAAATATATTTCCGGCATTCAATACGTCTGCGTACTTTAACTTGAATATTGATCATCCATTTCGGTCACACTATTATATAATGCCTCTGCTTCCAAATAACGAGAATAGCAAAGCAACGACACCCCGATTTGATCAATGTGTAGAAGTTTGTTTAAATGTTTTCAGCTTAATTTTAAATATTTGTCAGATTTCTGTCAGTACAGAGAACTTATAAGACTTCCTTTTACAATTTAGTTTAACGCGAAAGTAAAAAAAAAAAAGATTTTCTATATTTTTATGTAACTAATAAAAAACGGACTACAAGCGATTTGTTTTAAATAGAAGTTTGTATAGTTTTTATTTGAGTTGCACGTATATGTACATGTGTGTAGATACGGTGCAGTGACTTGAAATCAGTTCTCGTTGTAGATGTATTTGCGGGTATTTTTAAGCCGTTTTAGTGTTCATAGCAACCTTTCCAATGATGGTGCAAGAATTGTTTGTTAACATAATTCAATGCTTATGTACGAACAAAAACAAAATGAAACATGCAACTGAATATATGCAGATTTTATACGGGTTTTTCTTTTTTCTAAGCTCCTACATTGATGTACATATATATATATGATGTACATATATATACATAGGGTGCGTATGTTGTATGCTACACAGTGTTGCTATTGTTATTTTATTGTTGTTATTAAACAAAAGAGTTTTAGATACACACTTACACATTCCTAAGTACAACTAGACAAAAGACTAAAATGGTGCGACGGAATATATGAAAAAAAAAAAAAAAGAAATACATATAGTTTTTTTTCTAAAAGATAAATGCGAAAAAGTTTTAGTTGGTGGAAGATAAATTGTTAATACCCTAAGATTTAATGACAACTTTTACTACTTTTTACGGGAAATGCAAAGCGCACCTGTAAATTAAACTAAAGAGAATTCATTTTTTTCCCCAGGATTTATGCTAAGAAAAAATTCGTTTAAAATTTTGCTGAAACAAGATATATATTTTACTTAATATGAACAGTAAACCTTATTAATATCGCTTAAATTTTATCTGAATTCTACTTTCAAAGTACAAAGTCATCAATACACACTAGGAACAAAAGTTCCTAGAGGGAAATAATTAGCAAAACTCCTTACAACCGATATAGAAGTATGTACACAATAGATAAAATAACACATGCGCTTGCTATTCATAGTATATATATATAGTATATAGTATGCAAGTGTATGCATTATGTTATGTGCAGGTTAAAATCCGAGTTAAACTTTACTTGTTTTGTTACTACTACTACATATGTGGGCTGAATGGCAGAGGACATTAACACTTGTAGTTTTTTACTTGTTTTTTTTTTTTAAGGCCTCTTAAAGAAGTACTTGCTTTTACTTTACTTTACTAAAGTCAAAATCATAATGAAATTTATGCCTATGCTTAAACGGAATAAAGGAAAATACAGTTAAAAATATAAAAGAATAATGCAATTTAAAAAGTCAACAAAAAATTCACAAAAAGTTATTATTACACCTCTTAACACACACTTCTTAAAGACCAATATTTTCGGTAGCATATCTTGAAAAGTTTCATACGTTTCATCTTTGATCGCTTGATTACAAACCAGATCCAACTTGAGGTAAATAATTTTTTAGTAAAAAGAGTAATGCTTGCATTCGAGAACATCATCTACTGTTCGATTTTATCTTGTCCGAAAATATGATATACATATATAAATTTAAGTAAATTTTGCTTATGAAAATATTCTAAATACTTAGTGCAATAAAGGTTTATATAAAAAGCTTTTATTTAATAATAGCTTGTCTTTAAGCCATAGATTCCTTCCTTTTAACAATATTTTATCTTGATTGCATTTGCATGTCCTGCCTCGATAGCCATATAACAATTAAAAAGTTATGTGTGTTCTGAATATGATGGCAATGTTGGTTTTTATGTAGAAGATTTCCAGTAAATTCTCTTTAGACGGTTTGACAAAGGAGACCATATGAGTCTTCTTGAGAAGTACGAGGACATGAATGCTACTGAATGATTGTAGATATTTCATCTTGCCTTGGTCGGCTTCAGCGCTGCAAGACTATTGAGTTCGCCAAGGAATAATTTTAGCAAACTGTCTAACGGGCTTTTGATCGCATTTTTGATCATAGCCACAATAGTAGTTTGTGTAGAGAAGTCTTTGGCTTATATACCATTTTCTTACTTATAGTTTAACCTAAGAATACTTAAGGTGACAGTTTGCAAAATAATATTAATCCTAAACCATAAACGACAATAATAAACAAAGGTTATAAAATAGATAAAAGAAAGAAAGGTGTTTGAATTCTTTTTTTATGGCGTCTAGTTAGGTTGCAATTGGATGCTTGTGAAGCTTGTCATTTGTTCTTGTTTTTTTTGTTTTCTTTTACAGTGTTTTGTTCATATGGTCATACGACTCGTGGTTACACTGCAGGTTGCAATGTTTTCCTTTTCAAAAAAAATCTCTCCAAATGCTCCATACAAGACAAGAGCATGATGCGTGAAGACCAATTTGCAAATACTTTTCAAGGCTTTTTTCTCGCTCGTCAATGGAATGTAATAGTTTAGTTAAATGTTTACAATGCATAGAAAAACGGGCTTGAAAACTCCATAGAATATATGAATGTATATATATTCATGAACACCATGAATATTGAAAGGAATTTAGCCAGATATGTCTGTCTATCCGTCTCTCATTATCATATTTATAATACCAAATTATTAATCATTTCTCATAATGAAACATTAACATATAAGCCTTTTTTGGCAAACAAAGCTTCATATTTCCTGAACTTTCGGAGATTTGTGACGGGAACAAAAAAATAGACTTACATAGTCCAAAGTCAATAAGATTGATTTTTTTGTCAATTTGCTATTGTTAATCAGTAGGCAAAATTTCATCAAAATATCTCAAAAATTCCGACCTGTAGCTTGACCACAAATTTACATGGACAGACATCAGACGGGCCGACGGGCAGATGGATGCTTAGATCAGAATCAGTTTATCAATAATAAAAATTATGTGTATCTTAAGCAATTTTCACCATAACATTTTGTAAATTACATTTTTACCAGAGATCAGGTGCCAGATTCAGATGTCGTAGGAAATGTTACAAGAGGTGGGATTCTATAACTTGCTAAAATTTTTCAGACCAATTTGAAATGTAAAAATACTATTTATTATCCAGTGACTGTTATCGAATAATTTTGAAAGGTGGCTTTTTTTTTCCTATAGCGGATGGACAGTGGTTCAAACCACTTTCAATAGCGTCCGTGTTTGGTCGAAAACACGTCAGTATAGCTTATTAAGCATGTAAGTTGAACATAAAAATACATGGGAAGACATCAATCATATGTGCAAGCAGACACACGGACAGACGTGCTTAGAATCATTTTCTGGATCGATCGATATAATAATAAAAGCTGGCTCTATTTTATGTCTTTCTGGGCGTTACGTAGGTCCTCATGAACTTAATATACCCTTGTACCTTGTTCTGTAGGGAATGAAAAAAGTATGTTTTCCAAAATGTTTTGATCAGGATATTTCTACAACTGCACTCGTATAAGTAACATTAGTTGTTAAAAATTGCGGAAGAAAAAAAGTTAATCCGCAATATTAGCGACACACATATTGCAACTGCTAAACTTTATTTTGCTTTTTTTTTTTTACTATGACCTAATTAATCTTCCTTGCGAAATTGCGCTAATGAGAGTATTTAAGTATAACTTGGACTTTGTATTATGGGGAAAAGAGAGTACGTATACATTACATTACGATTGGGTAACAGTTTCTGCACCACATTGTTAAAAATAATTGAAATATTTTTGCGATATTATTGCATGTTTCCCCACTTGAATTCATAAGCATTGTCATTATACTCACTTAACAAGTTATTCGGGATATTTTACTGCTTTAACTTAAAACAGTGTTTTGCAAGAGTATAAAATAACAAACCCTCCCTCCCTCACGTAATAAAAAGTCTGATTACTATCTTCCAAGTCTCAAACTTTAGATTATCTGAAAATTTACCAGGTATGCAACAGATAACAAAGGAGAAAATATACATAAAAAGAAAAATCATCGTTTATACAACTTGTACTTATAACTATGTTGGGCCATTACTTTTAAAAAATTAAAAATTCAAAACTTTCTCTTCAACATTTTTCAGTTTTAAACTCATTTTACTTCTTTATTATCAAGAAATGTTGTCTTTTTTTCTTTAGAGAATTAAATGGATTTTTTTTTTCCATTCTAGTTGTTATCATGGCATGCACATGCTTGATGCAGTTACTGCTTATACTTTCAACTTCTGTATGTTAAGGAATTGTTTTTTACCATTTGTTATAAGTATTTCGGTTGAGTTGGAGTTGTGGAAAGTTGGCTTTTCTTTCACTATCAAAAGGGAATAAAGAAAATCAAAAAAAAAAAAAAAAAAACAAAATCAAAAAGTTCTTCTTGCTTCTAAGTAGATTTTGCAAGCGTAATTAGAAACAACAGCCCTTTATGCTATCAACAACAATAAGCATGTTGTTGAGACGTTATGCTTCTCATTGTCTTTCTTTTCATTTTTTATTTATAGCTTTCTATTTATTTTTTTTTTCCTCCAATTCTCCGTTGTTTGTAAAAATTTTAAATTAGGCCACGACTGGTTTTTCAAACTTTTCAGTTGTTGCTTGAAGTAAAATAGAGTTGAAATAAATGTTAGCAAAGCAAAGAGAAGGTATAGAAAGCGAATTCGAATATTCAATGCGTTATTCTCCTCTTTCTCTCTCTCTCTCTCTCTCACTCACTTCTCTAAACGCGCTTTGAAATTTTTATAACAATTATGCGGTTTTTAAAGTTAAACTTTGCATAACTAAGCGTATGATTGACCTCGAAATTTTGTTTTGATATTTTGAATAAACACAAAGAAAAAAAATTGCGCTGGGCTGTGAGCGAATACTTTATGCCCACAATTATTACCTTAAAAAATGAAAAACAATTAAAAGCGAAAAATGTAAAATATCACTGCCCCGATCGATTTTTTATGTAGATACAGATGTACATGACAACATACCTAAAAAATTTATGATGCAAAAAGAGCAAATAATCCCAACATTACATCTGAAAGCAGAGATGAGGTCCTTTACGTTTGAAAGCAGAGGTCCTTTACATTTGAAAGCAGAGATGTTTTGAGGTCTCCTTCCTCTGTAGATATGTTCCTTGACCAATCTACAGGGGGGATCTCCCAAAACTTTTGCTCAATTTCAAGCCAAATACCATAATCTTGACGACCGGGAATATGTTTATCCCTCAAATAAATAAGGGGACAGACATGCCTGGAACAATTCAGAAATTGTTACTGTACAAGCTTTAGAGTGTTTCTAAAGTTTCCTTGTGGGTGTTGCAAACGCTTTGACGGAATATATAAACTCGATAGCTTTGGTGATGACTATGCACGGAACGAAAATAAAGTATGCTTTTATTGTGTAAACTTTATAACGATATAATTGATTGAATGGAAACAGAAATAAAAGTGAATTTATAGGCTTAGGGAGAGCACTTAATACCCATCAAGATTTTTACATTCATCGATAGAGGGTAAGAGGGCTTTTTGATTGTTTTTTTATTACCTTCTGGTGACTAAAAGTATTCTTATATTCAAACCACGATTTCGCGATGGCTGTCAATAAATTTCTGCTACCGCCAATCTCTTAGGCCGACCGTCATCGGTCTAGCAATCTCTCAATCTATTTGTATGGATGTGCCCTCGTCACTTCATGTAAAACCATGTCATAAGATTTTAATATCTGTTAGCGAAAGTTACAACTTAAAGCATATGTTTCTATATATAGGGAAATGAAATAAGAATGAGTCATGTAGAAAGTGAATTACTCAAGCTAAACAATCGAAACGCCTTAAGAAGGGAGAATGTTATACTTCTGGCACTAGATCGACAACAGGTCCAATAATTGGACTGTCCATGGATCAGTTTGATTGACCACATGTTTTATATACAGTCAGGACGGCGAAATTTGCCTACTCATCTTGCATCGTATGGGATATGGAGCTTAGATTTTTCAGGCTTCATTCAGTAAGTTTGTAGGACGGCATATATTTGTAGAGTGACTATTAATTTTTAGATAGTGCCAACCTTCAAGTGCAATTCGTCAGAATTTCAGAATATTCCGACAATCAGTTTGAAAGTTATAGTCGTTTAATGATCATTATTTTACGAGTTACAGTTATTTAAGTCATGCTGTAACTTGCCGATGTCTATATATGATTCCACCTTATATATTTTTGTCGCTTAGCATAAACCTAGAAAACGATTGGCCCATGCCTGCGTACTGAATGCCGCCTGCTTTGCAATCTACTCAAATCAGGATTCAAATCGCGAGACTTTCTCTGGTGAAAGCGAAGTTGATAATCTCCTAATCCTATCTCTAGATTATCACTCTATCGCACGATTAAATTCAAAAATTATAATAATTAAAACGCACAACGGATAGATGAATATAGTGCTCTATAAGTATTTCTATTCATATAAATTTTTACGATATACCACGTTTACGATATGATATATTATCGTTTATTCCCTATGTTTATTGAATAAATTTTCGTTCTATCTTACAGGCAAATACTGTACACGAACTTTGTTCACATATATGGATGGAATGCATTTTTATTCTTATTCTCTTTTCTATACTTGCTTATAAGGTGCTGCCAAATCTCATGAAATGCCCCTTTAAAATAGGCATACGATATAAGATAACATCCACAAGATACGCATGATACGAATGAATCTTTGCTCTACGTTGCGGTAAAAAGGTTCAGTTCAAGTTGTATATGATTTCATTCTAATTCGAAATTAATTTTATTTAATTTAATTTAATATATAATGGAGTTCGATTTTTTTTTTTTTTTTTTTTAATTTTAATTTCATGCCATAATTCTATTGAGATTCTAACAAGTTCATTTAATTATTTAAACTTTATTATAAATTTCATTGAAATTAAAATACGAACAGCATTCCCATTCGCATATTTGTATAAAGCATATCTTTTCCAACTAATGGTATTCTCATTTATATTTGTATTCGCATTTGAATTTTTGCTATACATTTCAGCTGAAAGGGAGGAGAATGAGAATGAGAAAAAATGCAATCAAATTCAATTTGCCGCAATTAAATATGCAAATCATAATAGATTCAATAAAATTTCAAATAATATGAGTTGGATATAAATATATATATATACATTGGATATATTTATATATATATATATATGTATATAATAAAAAAAAAAAAAAATGCGAAAAATGAGCGGAAAAAACTCTCGAGCGACTTTTAACTATAAACTCGATAAAATATTTACAATAAAATTGCCTACAGAAATATAAACAAATTAGAGTTGTAGCAGGAATAAAAACAGCAAAAAGCCAACAATAACAATATGAGTAATTTTACCATCCAATTAAATAAATAACAATGGGGAAAAAATCCAATTTGTCGAATACCAATATAAAGGGCATTGACTCAAATAAAGTTAAATTATTTAATTAAAACTGAAAAGAAGAAAACGACGTGAAAAGGGAGAAAAAGAGAAAGAGAAAGAGAGAGAGAGAGAGAGAGAGAAAAGAAAGAAAAAACACATTTATATAGCATGTACAGAGGGGAGACATAGTGACATAGTGACTTGCTGGGGTTGTTCCGATTATATGCTCTGCTTTGTAATCGCTTGCCTTGTTTAAACTGATTTCCGTAGAAATTTAATAATGGTAAGAATAATAAAAATAGTAAATTTATTTGATGATAAAATGCTAAAGGCATTTTTTAAGATTTATATGATTGTGGGACGCTTAAGAGCGGAAACAAATAGAAAAACCAAAAAGTGAGAGGCACGATTCAGCATTAATTACCCTACACTCATATAACGACTTTTCAAAATAAAATGTTATACTGGATGGAGGA
>KK499893.1:446375-499959 GCA_000688715.1 Glossina pallidipes
ACAATGAACAAAACAATCTGAGGCAAACAGAAGGACAGACAAACTTTCAACAATGAACAAAACAATCTGAAGCGGACAGAAGGACAGACAAATTTAAGTCGATCGGTATGGTAAAAAATGCATCATTTTCAAGTCTTCCTGAGTGCCGGAAATATCCGCACAAAGGCAATCCAAACCGAATAGCTTTTGTCCTTGGGCCAAAAGATGATGGTGTATCAAGTTTCAACAATGAACAAAACAATCTGAGGCAAACAGAAGGACAGACAAACTTTCAACAATGAACAAAACAATCTGAAGCGGACAGAAGGACAGACAAATTTAAGTCGATCGGTATGGTAAAAAATGCATCATTTTCAAGTCTTCCTGAGTGCCGGAAATATCCGCACAAACTTATCGCACGCGGCGCATTATATAAAAAGTGAAGTAAATTTTCAAATCGGTTCAAAGGGAAGTGAAATAGTTGTTTAAGCAAAAGCTTGTTTAAAAGTGAATACAATATTCTCTGTAATATAGTTTGCATAAGTTTTTTTTTAAAGCCTTTCATAGACTCACACAGTCAAGCTAAGTAGAAGTCGTCAAGTCAAGTTATAAAAGCATATGGTCGTCAAACCTTGTCGCCTACTTTCAATCATTCTTTACATTTAATTAATCAGTTAGTTTGAATTACTTTGCATTAATCGTTAGTGTAATATCTTTAATTTCAAGAAGAAAGATATTATTATTCTTCACATTCTTTACTTATATACATATATACTTGTAGTGTTTTCTTCTTTACATCACTTGCTCTTGGGTTATCTTGAATAAAAGACGAAAGAAGAGTGCTATGTTTAATATTATCGTTCGTATATTATGTTCGTTATTGTAGGCAGGGACTGTGCGCTTTGAAGATTTATTTGTGGCTATCAAGCAAGAGCTAAATTACGCCGAATTTCGTCTTTCCATCTCAAATATATCAACGTTCGTCGAATTCGGCAACAATAAAAATTTAAAAATAATGGACGTCAACCAAAATGCTATGAAGCAAATCTTAAATGTATGAGTAAGGGGTTGGAATTTCAATGAAATTAGGCATAACAAGAAAACTTGATCTAAGCAACAACTTTATCTTCAATTGCAATGTAATTTTAATTTTGAATTCTTAGCACTAGTGTGAACATCGTACATGTATGTGCAATAAACCGCAGACATTCACGCATACATAATTACATGCTTACATATATTCATTGAAATATAAATTGATCAGTTAACCTCCCAATGCAATTACGTTACCGATAACAAACAGCGAACAACATAGCGTAGCACACGCGCACACATACACACGCATACACATAGTATAGTTCAATCCAATCCAATCCAATCCAATCATTAAACACAAACCTCCCTAGCTTTCCCTGTAAAACAAGATAAAATAACCAATACAAGCATGTGCATGCAAATTATCAGGTACTTAACTAGAATAGTAGTGGTAAGCAGCAGTGTACGATATGCTGCAGTTAAATCGGGCAATTTAGTTGCAATCTGTTACACAGTTTAATGGCTAAACGTTACCCTTTGCCATATGAGCATTCTTGCATACACGCATGCATGCATACACACATGCATGCATACACACATACATACATACATACATATATATATAAATATGTGTGTTTATATGTACACCTATTTTATATATGTGCATATTTCTAGTTACTTGTACTTAATCACATGCTTGTTCACAATTACTGCTGTTTCCCTCAACAATAAAATTAAAACTTGTTCAACTTGAGATATTTTCCGCACAAACTGTTAATCATTTATATAGTAAAACTTGCAAATCTTCTCCCCCCCCCCCCCCCCCTTCTTGACGCTGTTTTGGCGAATTCAGATTTACGCCAATTCAGCTGAGACTGAGGTATGTACAGATGTCCATATATGTATATGTAGATATTTGTGTTATAATTTAATTAGCTTATGCACAATAATTGTCTAAACCGTTCATTTATGCAGATGACGTTCTCGAAAATCAATGTAAATTAAAATTTTACACAAACTCATTAATACTATTGTTTGATTGGGTTACGTTCACGTATATACATGTTACACGTGTCCGTCCGTCTTTATGTATGTTTGTGGATGAAATAAATCAAGTATATATACCGTGGATTTCGTGTGTATAGGTGCTTGCATGTATTTTGAGCATTTTTTCACTTGCAAAAAGCTTTTCCCATTTTTCTGGCTACATAACGATACCGTCGCGAAACGGGGACATTGGCTATAAGGGTTGGCTGCGACCTACTTTCTCATTTCTTCAGCATTTCAAAACCGTTTCCAATCTGAACAAGTGTGGACACCATGTCTGGTGAGTCTCACTGGACGCGGCAGAACATCTCATTCGACTTGCAACAGTGTTTCCTTGACAACTCTTGCAACGTGTAGCCGAGCGTTGGCAAGCAAGAGAATGACGATGGAACAGCATCATCATAAGCTTGTAAAACTGTTTGATGGGCTTCGGCAGCAGATTTTTTCCAATCAAACAACAAAACTGATGAAAGTCGAAAATGCAATTTTGAATGTTACCTGCGTCTATATGCACTGAATAAGCAAATAATATTAAATGGAATCATTGAATTTATCCGTTTTGTTCACAGAAACTTCGCATTGCTTTAGCAAATTTCCCTAACAGATATCGTTGATCAAAATACATGCAATCACCTATTAATTATTTTATATTTTCTATGCACAAAGAAAATACGCATAAATTGAATTACATTTCCGCGTTCACATGTGCGTACTTTTGCTTGTACATGTACCTGTTCTTGTGTATACTAAATATACCACAAGATAATTTCATTTACATTAAAATTTCAAATAAATTTAAATATATTTTCCGTTTTTTGATGAAATTATTATTATTATTATTATTATTATTATTATTATTATTAATAATAATTTCATAAACCATAATCAATAAAAATGTATACGCAAACGAAAGCCGACTTCATTAGGACTAATTAACGCGCAAATGTGTCGATGTATGTATAATTAGGTCATAAAAGAGAATGAACATTTTCGAAATGAAAAAATTTCACCTGAAAATAGTAAACAACAAGAAAAAAAAAAAAAAACAAAAAAAACAAATTCCTTTTTGCAATAATTTAAATTTGACTAAAAAACAAAAACTGACCTGGTTTAGTTCTATATTTTTGCTGTTGTTGTTGTTGTTGTTGTTGTTTTCTTTTACATTCATAGCTGTACTCGCCTAACACTGATAACATCTAAAATATTATTCATCTATATGGTCTAGCGAAAAAAGGAAAAACTGTACATTATTTGTTTGGTATTATTTTTTAGATCAGTATCATATAACTGTGAACTATATGCTGGCACCCTATCCATCGACAGTACTTTACACTTAAGCGGTCGATAAATTGCTGTTAGCCTAGACACGGCATGATTGAAGTTCTCATATACAGATTTTACTGCTATTGAAGGCCGCTGCTCTTACGAAACATTAGTTCCCTTTCAATGTTTTAAAAACATCTCTTATAGGCGACTGTTGCCTCATGAGGAAAAACAATTATAGGCTTCTTTTTTCAGAAGGTTTTCTCTAAGGTTTCGATTGCTTTCACCTAAACGAGGGAATTTGTTGCAACTCTAAGACTTGAAGCCATTCGATGCATGTTTAAGCAAATGTTTATTCCGAAAACTTCCTGAAAGTGTAAAAGAGCCCCTCACTTAAACAAATTGCTTACTATTTGTTCCAACTTAAAGCCTTTTATCTTATAACGAATGACTTTTTCTAAATTATCTTCATTTTCGGTGGAAATGAGTTCATAGTTTAGCTTAACGTGTAGTAAAAACGAACTATAATAGTACAGGACTTTATATATGCAAATGTCATCACTAAGACTTTGCGGATGTATGCAACACCCACCTTTTGTTGTACCAATCGATGCAGAATCACGTTTTGCATCGATCTAAACTTGTCCGTCTCTTTGTCTGTCCGTCTTGTTTTCTTGTATTAAACTGCAGGTCAAAGTTTATGAAATATTTTGATGAAATATTGACACAACGATGGTTTTTGGCCTACGGACAAACGCTTTTGAAAATTGTTCCAATGGGACCACTTTTTCAACCACTTACCATATAAAACTTTATTTTAAAAATTTGTTATATAAACAATTCTATTAAATAATGCGATGTAGGGTATTTAATGAAGAGCCACTTCTAACTTAAGATTTTTCACTTGTGTGATACATATTTTTGTACTTTAAAATTTTTTTTACTCAAGCAAAGCAATTTATTTGAACCATTTTGTATGGCTGGAAAGGCTCAAAAAAAACGCTAATGTGAACACTTCTACTACTACTAAAAACAATTCTTAAAATTCTCACGTTTAGCAAATACTTTGCAATTTTGTAAGCTTCCACTTTCTGTATGTCGAGGAAAGCAGCTTATGTTGGTATATTGCTAAACGGCTTAAGAAAAGAGAGCAGTCATGCGATGTATGCTTAGCCATAAAAGCCCGCACTTTTGGATTGTGTCATTCTTTCAATTATGGGTGCTTTTACTTTAACGACGGTAGGTTAACCCATTGTGGCTACAAGGCGCCATATACCAAATAGCTTATGAAGAAAGAGGTGCTTAGCAATGAAGCTGCAATTCTTATGTAATTGCTTTACTTGAGATAAAAGATGCCTTGAAATTTGGGAAATTCGTTGTCCCGGTAAATGACTTAGAATATAAGTCGCCTTATCTGCCTCTTGGTGAGTGAATTATTGAAAAATTTAATAAACGGAGAAAGAGTTTTAAGAACTGATTGCTTTATTTGTTATGATTACTCACATTGCGCATATGCCATTTTTGAAGGCAGTTGTGTGCCCGTGAAGCAAAGTGTACTGTAATTTCCTTTTTTCATTGTTAGATACTCACGTATCACATGCTTGGTAGAATGCACAATAGTCTAACAGAAAAACTATAACAATAGTCCATAGGGAAATGTATGACATACACGCACACAGACATTTACCTACCCATCATTTACATACCAACATCATGTAATATATACATAGGTGTTTGTTCAGTTGTACAATTAAAAGCATGCATTTATTCAACAGTTTTCATGGCAGAGCCATAAGAACTCACTTTTTAGTTATATTTGATTGCTCAAAACAAGGAGAAAAAAGGATTTTTCTAAAAACTAACTAGAAAGAATTTATTCAATTTAAAGGAAATACCTCACCCATTTATGTGGTTTCATACAACTCAAGTCCAAATTTAGTTTCTACGCAAAAAATATCATTGAAGACTATTGCAATTTGCGTAGAAATTTATAAAAGCATAAAAAAATAGCAGACGGACATCAGTATAAGCGAATAAGTAATTCGTGAATATATAATTCGTATATATATACTGCATATCTATATCTATATAATGCGTAATCAAGAACTACGCTAGGTTCTTATATAATCGAAAATTGTCTTCTTCTTCTTCTTTTTCTTCTTCTTCTTCTTCTTCTTCTTAGCGTTTTGGTTAGATTTTTCCCACATATCTATTACATCTGCGACTGTTGCATGCACTATGACAAACTTAAGATAATCGGGGATAATAGCGACCTTAACGAGCGGAACAATATTTCAATAATCCTAAAAAACTACTAACGTTTTTATGGCATTGTATGGCTTTAATAGAATTATCTGAAAAATGCATGTTTATAAAAATAAAAAATAAACGAATTTTAACGATTTTTATTCCATAACGGGGTATGGTCACTCACTGGGATATGTATGTACATGAAATTTAGGTTTATGATATGAAAAACACGATTATTTTAAGTAATTAAAAGAAACATCAGGACATTTTAAAGTAGCATGTCAATGCATATAGGAACCAATAAAAAAAATAAAAAAATAAAAAATTAATTCTTTGTTTTAAAAATTTTACGAAAATAGTCCAAACTCGTTCCCAGACTGCTAGATGTCTCCAACAAATTGCAAACTGAATTCTATTAAATTCATATTTTCAATACTTTTCCAAACCGAGTCTTTATCCTTTCAACTATCTGTCTGTCATGGGTTGATCCGTATGCGTGAAATCTATTTGAATTTTGCTGACACAAAAATTTCCAGGTATATGCAAAGAGCGAAGAAGCGAACAGCTGACAGGCATAGTTAGACTGAAGGGAAACGTATAGACTTGTGGGATTTCTGGTAGATATTTATGAATGGCACGATGAATGTATTTAAAGGGTATTGGAATCTACTAGAACCCAGAAATGGTTGAATATCTTTCGCGGTGTTACTTATCAGTGGGCAAAACTTATGATGAAATTTTGATCAATTTGCAAACTAGAATAAGAAAAACAATTTTCTACTCGATCGGTTTAGCGTCTCGAGTCTTTCAACAATCATAGCATGGCCAGAACAGAGAAACAGAAAGCCAAGCGCCTTAAAACTGAGCTGTTATCTTAGAAGTGTATATAACATATTTAAGAGAACTCGCCGAACTTTATTTCCTCGCGAGATATTCCACCTACCATAGGTATATTAACAATGAACTGCATTTCAATTATTTCGTTACCAAAAAAGAAAGCAATTACATTATCGAAAAGTCCTTCGTATTTTTCTTTCCTTTTACTTGTTATTTTAAAAGTATTGCCAATAAATTGTTGGAATTATGTTGCGTGTCATTCAGAAAAATCGTTTTACGAGAGGGAAGCAATTCAATCAAAAAAAAAAAAAAAGGTTTGGGAACATGTTTTCTTATTATAATAGACTTTTTTATTAATTTTTACAGCTGGTCTGCAGTTTCAGCACCACAAAGCTAGCCTTCTACGTTCAAATAGTTTTTCTCATTCCTTTTTTACAATGATTTTATGCTTCTGGGCTACCGGTCCAAGAAAGCTTGGACTTTTTGCGCTGTTAGCTTATTCAATATGGAAAAGTTTTATGATTCATAGAATATTAGTCACACAATCTTTAAACGAGCATGACCCGTTGGTAGTGGCTACGTTCAAGAATTTTTTGCCACTTCAATAAGATTTTGGAAATTATATCTTTTTTATACACGCGTAATGAAGCTACACTATCGTACTTTTGTATGGACATGAAAGCTTTTCAAAGGCAAAGGATTAACTTCGCAGCAGGACGTTTTCTTCATTCTGGAGCTGTTCCCGGAGCACCTGGCGAAGGATTCGAAATTTCAAGTTTTTTTTAGGGAAAGCAATTTTTCCGCATTTTCTAGAAAGTGTCCATGCATCTGTTTAGACAATACAAAAAGAGGGATGTTCTGAAGAAGCACTGCACTAGTACTCCCTATTAAAGAGCCATTGAAAAATCAAGAAATTATTTTCTCTTTGCGTAAAAGTTCTAGATCTTTCTTCGTAGCGGGTATATTTCTCGAAAAATCACCTGAGTCCTTTTACCAACTTCAATGTCGTCCTAGGTAAACTTTTATCTCAGGTCTCAGGCCAGGTCGTTGTTATGAACGCATCATGCCAATTTACGTTTCTATTTTATTACGATCAACTAAGATTATATGCTTTATGAATATATCTTCTTTATTTTGGGCGTGGTTATAGGTTGATTATTCCTAAAGGATAAAGGATCTACTATATGTGTTATTATTCTCATTATTTATTTATTTATCCCAAAGAAATAAATACTTGGACTAACGTAAGTTGATTGCTTATAGTAAAAAATGTTGATTGCATTCCGAAAAAAAAACCCGATACTTGAGTCTTGAGTAGTGAAGGCATACATTTTATTGTAGTTATGTTCTGTTTCTAAAATTAGCTTAGGATTATTCGCTCCGAATGCATACGTTCAAGTTGGGGAAAGCTTTTGCTGTTCAGGAATTATGTCTGTAATTGGAGGATTTTGCCGACGGTAGTAAACTGGACGACCACATGTCTTGAGGATGCATTGTTCATGAAATTCGGACATTTTTGGCTTTGCTTGCGCTTAGTAGCTGAACAAGATTAGATTTAACTGAGAGTAGTATGGATAGCTCGTTAATTTTCTCCTCCAGCCCTTGTGGTATAAAAGTATATTAAGTTTGTGTGGATATATGCAGAAGAAGGAGAAATTGCGACAGACTCACTCTTTATTATGCCGATCAATTCAGAATCACTTTCTAAATCAGAATCTGAACTAATTTAAATTTGTCTATCCATCTGTGTGTTTTCTTTTGCTATATTCAACCTACAGATCAGAAATTTTTAAGATATATTCATGAAATTTGTTAGGTCGATGTGTGTTAGCGCAAGAACAACCAATGCTATTGAAAATGATTCGGATGGGATCAATTTTTCAGCTACGTCCCATATTAAGCCTTATTTCCAAAAGTCATTATATGAATAACTGTATTAAGTATTCGCTTATTTTTTTAAAATGCTTTTGAAAGTCCATCTTTTCCATTGTGCGGCCCGATATTAATAGTGTCGAAAATTCGTCGGCCAGATCAACTTGAACACTTTCCAAGAGACCACCATGATCCATTATTCAAGAAATGGTGGCTGGTTTGCTCGTGTAATCGCTATAACTTTTCATATTGTGGGAGCATAGGTGGGTGGATCAGGCCTATTCTCAGTCTTAATTCAAGCCAAAAATAAGGTTTGTAACTATCCTAATTTTTTGGATGGCTAACATTTCAAGAATGTCCTGTAGACGGCGAGATCCAAAGCTTGGAGGCATATTTCTGGATTTTACGATTGTGGCAACAAATCTACTATAATCCCATTGACTGAGCTCGGTTATAAAAAAATTGCAAGACATGGAAACGTAGAGAAAAAGAATTAAGCGCCCAAAAAGTAATTTGTTGTTGTTTACCATATTTACCATTGATATGTTTTGCATGAATCCAGACCAAATTTTGTCCCTTCGAAAATGTAAAAAGCTGGCTTACGTTGTCGCCTTGTATGTATTGCACTCTACAAATGGTCGCAAAAGTATATTGCAAAAAAACATTTGATCCAAATTCCAACCAGAATTGGATTTTATTTACGTTTACTTTCGAAAACAAAAAAGGGATGACCTTACATATATATATATATATATATATCTGCAATATTTATATGGAAACTTTCTCAATTTCCATTATTCAACAATAAATAAAGTCAGCTTATTGCTTAAATTCCACTTGTCCCTGCTTTTATATCTTTCTTATATTTTGCCTGAACTTAAACAAATTAATGCTTTTATTACTACTGCAAAGTGTTGTCATATGCTTTCAACATACTTTTGCATACTCGTACATTACTCCACATTTGAAAATTCATTACCATGAAGTATATCAAACAAGGCTATATTCATTTCCATATTCCGTTTGTAACGTCTAGGACAAGAAAAAACAAATCTTTTGATGGAATCCCTCCGTGGGTCTTCAAAATCAACGCAAATTGATATTTTATCAGTTTTAAGGACAAAGACGAAAATGTGTACGTTTGTCTCTCACTAATTAAAGAAAATAAATATTGCAAAATGCGTTGCAAATTAACACCTATTTCGACTTAAGCAGGAACTAATTACATGAACCCCTTCTTCTAAACATTGTGTTACTTCGCACACCGGGTCTGATCTTTAATCTAAGAAGAACTAAAATTTCAATGAGGTCGTTTACTCATTTAATTCATTTAATGCATGCTGGCCCACAGTGATTGATAATCGTTCTCCATAGAAGTTCGCAACATTATCGCTTTCAAGATTTCTTTTCCAATATCTCTCATTCACTGCGACCGAATGGATGGGTATCCAAGTTTCATTTCAAGACAAATATATTTTTCATTTTATATTTTGTTTTCCCTTTTCCTGCATACATATACTTTCCGAATGGTTTACACAGTTAATAATAAAACGATTTTTGGTATGAAAACACAATTCATTTATCTTAGCCATGCATTACTTGATGATGTTGGTAATGGTGGCGGCTGTATTAGCAGCAGTCGTAAGCTAGAAATTTTCAAGTGGTAAAATAATGCAAACACAAACATTACTTACACTCTGGCATATGCGTGCACACCCACAAACACAAAAGATTTTAATAAAACATAGATACCGAGCAAGGAAGCATGCAAAACAAAGTCTAAAGTATACATGCATTTAAAATATGTGGAAAAAGGAGGAAAGTTGAAAATGCTTTACGCTATATTATAGCTTAGAACTTGTATTTATAGAAAAAAAAAAAATGAAGAAAAAAAAGAATATAATTTTTTTTTTTTTTTTTTTTTTTAAATATATATGTTTACATATATACACATATACGCTTGCGGGGCATGCATGTATGGCCTTTGGGGAGTTTAGTTTATGCATATGTAAGTTTTCTTAAAATGAAATGCACATGGATGCGAGTTTTCCTAACAATAAAAAAGTTTTAAAACATTTTCTAGTTTTCTCAAGCATTTAACCACTGGTCAACAATGTTTGGCTTAGATTTCATCTAAACAAACACAATTGTATCCGTAAAGTACACTCTTTCCGGAATATTTTCTAGAATTTTCTCAAACACACTTAATATAAGTGTTTTTTTGTTTTGTTTAAAGAATTTTAAAATTAAATTTAAATTTGATTAAAAAATTTACTTTTTGCAATAAATAACATATGTAAGCGAAACTCTTTGAATTAATAATAATAATAAGTTCACTTTTAGTATTCTGAGCAATCTGTGGTACGAAGGTAGATAATGTATGCAACACCGAAAATGACCTGAGATAGAATCGTGTTTTATTGTGCCCATGGATTCGGAATCATTTTCTCTTTGGATAAGCTTACGTGTGCGTCCGTTAGTTAGTCCGTCCATCGTTGCTTCACGTCTCCGTTTCGTCGCGGGGCTCATTTCAAGCTCAAGGCTTTGCTTGGGGGAAGGTTATAAAGATATGCAGATTCTGTCTGCTTTAAGGTCATGTTTTATCAAAATATGCTGAAAACTTGCAGCTGATTAGTTGAGTGGAAAAATACACCGATAGAAGTCAGATAGAAAGATGAAAAAAAAAAAAGGGATTGAGGAAATAATTCCAAATCGATTGTTTTAATCGGCTCCATATTCGTCAGGCTTCGCGCATGCATTCGTGTTTTGAAAAATTAAATTCCACAAAAGCAGTTATCGAAGACATTATATACCACATATATATACATATGTACACATGTATATATCATCTTCTTTTCTTTATCTCCTTCGTTTTTTAATATTTTACAGGCCGCAATTATGCGCAATTAGCGCACTTAGCCCACTTATATACAGAAGTAACTAAGAAAAACGTCAATTGCTTGAACCAAATTATCCCCTTCTTAAGTACAATATTTTCGTTAGCTGTTATCAATAAAGTGCGAAAAAAGAGAAAAATTTGAAAGAAATCGTGAACGTATATGCTCGCCTGCAGTATATATTAAAACTGTCTTTATACCCTGCCCCATTTGTGATACAGGATAAATTAAGTTTGCCTGCATGTATGTAACACCCAAAAGGGTTTAAGATACACCCACCTTTTATTATTCAAAAAATGAATCTGTCTTAAGTATGTCCATCCATTTGTCCGTCTGATGTCCGTCCATGTAAATTTATGCTCAACCTACAGTTTGACTGGTATATACCGAATTTGGGTCACGTAGGTTAATTTTTTGGATACCATCGCACATAAAAATTCTCAGGTAATGTAAACCATTATACGCCAACAAGACTTCAAGATGAAAATTTTATATGATATGTTGTGAAAATTAATTGGACCAAGTGTGAAGGGAGTGAGTGTATTTCTTGGAGTCTACCGCATATAAGATTTCTCATGAACTGTGAGCCCTTCAGAAAAAGATGAAAATTTGCAGTTTCGCAAAAAACTTAACGGTACGAAATATGGAGCAGACGGATCTATTTCTAGACACTAAACTTTGAAGGGGTTATCATGAAAAGCTAGCCTTTACATGAAGAGAGAGCATAGTGTCCAGTTTTTTTGTAAAGAAAATTGAAAAATAATAAAATTTTTGGGAATTGGGTGATGTTTTGGGCATTCTCCAATATGCGGACTTTCGTGGAAAGTATGTCTTTGCATGAACATAACGCTTAATTGTTGGTGCATGATTACCAAAGTGAACAAAGAACAGCACTAAGCGAAGTGGTGTAGGGTATCCAATGATCGCCTTTGCCCGACTATAATGTTCTTTTTGTTTTAACCTACAAAAATACTTGGAATATTAGGCCGCTTGCAGTTTTCATGTTTCTCAGCATAAAGCATAAACTCGCTTAAGCGAGCAAACAAGCGATACACGCATTTTGGGATACTTTTTACGAAATGTGAAATAACGCGCCGGCAATGGAGGCTCAAAAAAAGCAAGAAGACTTTACAGCAATACATGTGATAGCAAAGGATCGCGACGAATTTGTAACTACCCTTAGGCGAATACATTTTCATGTAAAGCAGTGCACACTAATCAATAAATTACTTTGCATCGTTTTATAAAACTGTCTCTCAATGTTTTGCAAGTTTTTCAATCGCGAGACATTCTTTTTGTTAAAAAAAGAAAAAGACGCATTCTTGATTTGTAAGACAAATTCTTGATTTGTTTGAAAGCGAAAAAAGCGGAAAACGGCGGAAATGAAAATTTACAAGCACTAAGTAAAGGAAATATGGCATATGTTGCAAAATTGATATTTGAATTCGTCAAGATTTTGTTGTGTCTATAAATTAGCTTTGTCAAGGCAGCAGATGCATTCCTTCCAATAAATCAAAATTTTGTATTTTGCTTGAAACTCAAGGCTACGTTGAACGAGTTGCTTATACATGCAGCATGAAAGAAAATAATGAAATATAAATCCTTTCTAATCCCATCATATGATAATAGTAATATAATTCCATGCAATGTAGGATGTCCCATAAATTCTCCCCTTGCCCTTGCTTGTAAGCACACTCTCAGTTTTTCTATATTTAATTGTTTTTGTAATCTTTCATATTCCATTTTGCGATTCAAACCTGCACACGTTTAGATGGCTATCAAATAGTTCTATGACCACGGAATGGACTTCTGTGTCTCAAGAGAAGTAGTATGAATTTTTCCAATCACCTAAGGAGTAATTCAAAAGGGCGCAAGTCCATATATTGTTCCTCATACTTCAACTTTCGGTTGAACGAATTTCATGAAAAGATATAATGGTATGCAATAATTGTAATCTTTCGGATCATTTTGATCAAACAACTTATGAGAGATTGTGCAGACTAAGCAGAGCAAGAAAGACTTTTGGCAGTGAAAAAATTGAAGCAAACCAAATGCGAATTTTTAAAACATCAAGCTTCAATTCCTTGCCATGCATTTATTTTTATGTGGCAAGGGTTTTCATTAAATTGTGAAACAGTAGCAGCCACGAGGGTGTATTTTGAACACTTTTCGACAAATAGTTTCAGTAATGGGGACTATTATGCTGAATATTAAGAGATATGTCAATGAAATTCGCATTGCGTTTGCTTTAAAGGCTGAAACTACATTCACTAACCGGTCCGCATAGTTACATATACATACAAGACTATACATATATATGTATTTACGTATTTTAGTTTGTATGTATATATATATATAAAGTTAATACACATGTGTTTCATAAAGACATTCAGCTAAAAGAGGGAAAGAGTTTACGAAGAGAGCCATAACCGCACTTTTGAAATAAACGATTCATTAATTACAAAAATACCTAACATTCTGGAAAATTGTAATTTACATATATTTAGGTTTCAGTTCGTTTAAATTTTGCGACTGAACTGAAAGCTAACAGTAAGCGGAAGACAGGCACGTGTTTTGAAAAATCCTTTATCTACTAATATTACATTCTTAAGGAAAAAGAAAATCTTCTTAACCAAATTTCTTACGCAACGCAACCCATGTGGCAGTATAGAGTGGAATCCTGCATAGGAGCAGAATCTAGAAAAGGTGTTTAAGCTCCCATCAAACACAGAAAGTGAACATATAGCGGCGTGGAATCGAGTTATTTGTGCATAGCTTATGAGCACGTGTTAAGAACATTTACCAAAGGATCCAAGGATGAAAGTTCCAATCAAAGCCAACAAAAAACAAAAAATTCGAACTCATCAACATAATGAATGCATTGGAGTGCATTAAGCAGGAAACATTAAGCAGAAATGGGCTGAAAATGACATTCACGCATGTGCAGAGACAGAAAACTACCGCAATCAAAAATTTCAGATAATTTTGATAAAATATTTATGATCGTTGATACCTGCAAAGTGGTGAACATGAAATCTCTTTGTTCTTTGAAATGTTTATTAACGAGAATATATAGGGTCGTCAAATAACGTGCAACAAAACCTACCGAAACGATGTCGTATATATTGCATCATGCCATCCATATTTAAAAATGGTCGCCTCCGAAGTTCTGTGAAAAATCAATCCTGGAATAAATTTCTGCAACTTTTCTCCATACAATTCCGCTCTTAGTTTTAAACCAATAACACGCGTAATTTTCTTGAATAAGGGCATTGAGCATGCATGGTTTATTAGAGTAAGCTACTGCTCCACCGCGCAGTAAAGAGTCCCATAGGCATTTTTGGAAATTGCACAACCATTGAACTTTCCCTCCCCCTTCTTTAGCATTCTGCATTCAAGGTAACTGCATTGCCATGTTCCTGTTAAGAAATAATGTTCACATGCCCACAAACCACAGCCAAAAGTTGGTTTTGTACATCGGATGGGTTTCCTTTATCCCAAAGAGGCAACAATCCTTATCTACGAAGTCATTTAAAGAAATATGAGCTTTATTCCACATGCACGAAGTATAACCGTAGGTTCATTATTTTCCTAAAAAGTTTTAGCATTTTCTGTAAAAAATGTTGAAGAAAATTTTTGCTCCAAATCTCAACCAAAAGTGTATTTTGTTTGAGTTTACCTTCTGCTGGCGATGTGCAAAAAGCGAAGAGGAGAGCA
Source organism: Glossina pallidipes (assembly GCA_000688715.1). Lineage (NCBI taxonomy): Eukaryota > Metazoa > Arthropoda > Insecta > Diptera > Glossinidae > Glossina > Glossina pallidipes. Next base: position 461,273 of record KK499893.1, read on the forward strand.
GGCGACAGACAGTGTAGAGAACATTTTTGAAAAACCTCTTAATAAACTTGAAAAATCTTTTTTATTAAGTCAAATACATTTTTTAGGGTTAAATTCTTGTTTCACACAGACAAGGCCACATCAGCAAAAATACACACACCTTGTGGGACAGAAAAAAGAAAAAAAAAAAAAAAAAGAGCTGCAAAGTTTCATATGTCCCCAAAAGGGAGTTTAAATTAACTTTTATGAGATTGCATCGAATTTCAAGTACCTTTTGGCGTTCGCTTCAGCGAAAGAAGTAGAAGTCATCAATACTTGCAATATCTTGTGGAAAAGCTTAATAAGCGATCAACTTTTCAAATCAGCTTAAACTGCAAGACGAAGAAAACTCATTTATGGCAAAAGTGAGCTTAATAGTAAATAAGTTTTAGTAAAAATGATGCAAGAAAAGGCAGTTAAATTTTTGTCAATTGTTTGTACGAAAGTTGTCTAGCGAAAAATTAATAAGAAATGCTACAAAAGGAAGGAAACGTAATAAAAAGTATGATAATAAAATTGGAACAAAATGTTCTCCTCACAAACTCAACTTGCTTAAATAAAGCAGAAAAAGCAAAAAAAAAAACAATGCGAAATTAAGTTTAGTCTGGCACATAAAGATTGTTAATGGCAAACATTCGGGCTGGTATACGCAAAAAAGAAAAAATAAATAAATAAGGAATGAAGAAAAGGAAAAATGGCAAGATAGTAAAAATAGGTTTTTCAAAAGTTTACCTGAGCACTGGAATACGCTACAATAAGGTTTTTTCTTTTTCTTTTTTTTTTAAACTCAAGTCTGAATGCTTTTGGAAATAGAGAGAGAGCTGTGATATACTGACAATTAATGTAGAAATGTAATGAAAAGATTGAATAAAATAAAATAATACTTTTTTTTTTTTTTAAAGAGATCTACAATGTATTCATAATGTTAAGTACGCCTATTATAGATTAAATCACGTTGCAAGCTACTCTTTAACTGCACTTTCAGTCAGATATTTTCAAAATTAATTAAATCCTTGAGTGCCATTAAAACACATAATATAATAATAATAAGCAAATGTAGTAAAAAATGTTTAAACAATAATCTCAACTTTAACGCAATGTATATTTTATTTGAAATTCTTTGATTGCAGCTAAACTGTCTGCAGAACCAAAAATTCTTAATGTTTATGTTGCACAAAAAAAAAAAAGAAAAAAAAAACGAATTTTAAATTGTATTTACGTACATTTTTGTATTTATTCGTTCCTTTTTTTACACAAATTTTCTTTACAACCAAGCAAATATTTGCTGTTCATTTTTGACATGCATTTACATAGGCTTCCATTCGCATGTACTTTCTGTTAATTTTTATGACCAAAGAAAATAAAAAAGAGAAAAGCAAAAAAATTTCCTGCTGTTAATTAAAGCATAAAAAAATTTGAATAATTTTTATGAATTCAATTTTGTTTTTTTTTTTTTTTTGTTTTTTACGGCTACAGCCGAAGAACGAAGTCTACTCACTAAATTCTGTCGTTTGTCAGAGTTACATGACCCGAATAAACATTTGTAAATTCGCCACTGATGTCCATCATTTCTGCCCCCTCCATCCATCTGTCGACTGTTCAACTTCTTTAAGGTAGATCAAGTGAAATATATATAAATTTGAGTCACTACTCATTGATTTCGCAATTCTCTAAGTCAGCGAACACAGATTCAAACCTCAAGTGCGGAGTATAATTTATTTTTTTTTCTTTTCTTTTTGAAATTTTACATTTTTAGTTATAGCGCATGCATTTTCAAGCAACTGAGAGCATATCCGGGTGGTGTGAAGGCTTCATTTTAAACTTCGCTGTAATAAGATCATCAATAAGATCTAAATAGCAATCAAAGAGAAGAACTAACAGTTAGAGCTGGCAGCAACGGCGTTTACTACTAATTCGGTGTTCGCCGGCTCAAATCATAGCCCGGTTTGACCACACACGGCCTTAGGTGGAGGGAGTTTGTAATCGGTAAAGACATAACACTAACTCCCACTAAGCTACGGCCAGCTCCCTGTGTATTCTGTTTGCACCATTCTTTCTAAGAGACCCTGTGATTCGCGAAGGGGCACATCCCCTGATGGATTAGTCGTATTAAAAAAAAAATATATATTGGTTTTAAAAACGAGACTTAAAGGGAAAAACCGCCGGTTTTTTTTTGAAAAAACAAATTTATTTCTTTATTGTCTTAAGGAATGTTTTGAATCCTTTAGAAAATGTGAAAAAAAAAGTTGAGTACCTGAAATTTCGGGCTTTTACGCACGCATGTTGTAGATAGGCTTGTGTCAAGTGAATATTTGCTGAGAAGTTGCAGCCTGTTAACGTAACTCGCCTGTTGATATTTAAAACTTTTTCTCACACCCACAGATGCATTTAGAAAAAAATTTACGTTCATTTAAAAGTGTTTTCAAACACTTCATTGAGATGACTTGTGAGTAAATATGAGACTGAGAAGCGATTCCGTAGCTTTCAGTGTTTCTACCAGGGAATTAAAAGTTTTGATATGAAGTTTTTGCCGTTGATTACAAATTTGGTTTTTTTCCTACTGTATTGCTCTCTGTCATGCTGTCGTTAACAGATGCAGTAAAAGAAACATTTTCTAGCAAAAAATCTTCGATGGAAGGGAATAAGAAAAAACATTTGGTCTTTTATTTCTAAAGTGCATGGATTGCGAAGTAACGAAGAAAAAAATAAAAGAGATATGACAACAAAAACCCTATCATTAATACAATGAAATCAAATGAAGGTTTTATTTGCATTTTATTTTATGATTTTTAAGAAGAGCGTGCATCATAATTTCAACAACTTTTATTTTTTCATATATATTTTTTACCTTTCGCTGGTGTGCTTCGTAGAATTTTTTTGAGAATTTGATTTATCTTTATCTACTTCGGATCACTTACTGCGTTAGATAAAAGGAATTTTCTTATGCATAGGGGACTGAAACGCTGAGGCGTCATTTTCATTTCGCGTTAAAAACTCCTAAATGGTAAAGACAATAAGCAGTCGCGGTATCATCTCCTTTTACAGGAATCCGTAGACGGAAACATGTGGTTGTAGCACCGATAATAAACAAATTAAGAAAAAAAACATATAAAAGACAAGTAAGAGCATTATAGTCGGGCAAAGCCGACCATTAAACACCCTATACCACGTTGTTTAACACAATTCTTATTTTTATTATAAAACACAAGAATTATATCTTGTTTCTATATAAAGGCATATTTTTCAAGTGCATATTTATGGGGAAGCGGGTCGGAAATACAACCCAATGTAGTACAGGTTTAAGCCTTACATAGATCAGGATCCAAAAACAGGCGTAGGTGGTTCAAATTTCGTACAATTCGTACAAAACGTACACATTTCTGCTCTGCAAAGGATTAATTTTCATGAAAATGCTTATTAGGGTAGGATCCAAAAATTAGCCCGAGATAGTCCAAATTTGTTTCAGTTAATTTTTTTATGTTAAATTACTATTATGATATAATTTGCATCATGAAGCATTGAAATTTCTTTTAAGAACTTTTCTTAGAACTTTTTCTTATAAGAACTTCAGTTTTCGTTATGTGAGAGGAGGTTCAAAAATTGCTCCAGCCGGTCTAAAGTGTTCATACTAATTTAGTATGCCAAAATACTACTAGTTAGCCACTTTTGCGGATAAATTTTCAAAATTACAATTTTTTTCCATATAATGACTTTTCAGAATGGAGTGTTAAATGGGGAGTAGCGGAAAAAGTTGACCGATCCGAAGTATATTCAACAGCGTTCATCAAAATATCTTAAAAATAGCGACCTGTAGCTTGAACACAAATTTACATGGTCAGACATCAAACGTACAGAGGGACAGACAGGCTTAAATCAATTCCGATAACGATTTTGAATCGATCGGTATAATAAAAGGTAGATCTTCTAAGCGTTACCTACGTCCGCAATAATTTAATATGCCCTGTACCACAAGTGGTATAGGGTATAATAACAAAAAGAAAGCCAATATAAAAGCAAACCAATGATGCAAAGACATTGGGTGAGGTCACTTTTTGAACCACGTGATATTAACGGAGCTTTTGCGAGATGGTTTTAGCAAATGTGTCTGCACGAATATGAGAAATTTTAAGAAACTGTGACAACAAACCCAGGCAGTATTGATTTGTTATATGAATTTCTCGAAGATCAACTTTATAAAAATTCAATTCGTTCGCCATTTTCAGAAGAAGAATACATTTAAATTTATTTGAATGATATGTGATCTCTTAGATATTTAATGCATGGCGGAATTCATTTAAAATTAACTTTTGAACCCAAAACATTTGCGAAGCGGAAAACTTCCCATTTACATGCATAGTTTTGCCCAACGAACGTGGATGGAAGAAGGAAGCTCAGGATTTCAATAATCTGTGCTGTTATCTCATTGCATCTTAACCTCGCATTGGAGACTCTATTCATTAGCCTAAATTCGAAAAATTGTTGCGTTGATTTCCGGAATTTCATTTACTTTTAATTCTCTAATAAAACAACTTTATGAATATATTCCAACTTTAAAATAAACGGTCCCTATTGTTTGTTTTCCATTCTTACAAAATAATGCATGGTGTGGTAAGATAAACATAAATTAAATGAATAGTTTCTATATTCAAAATCATTTGTCTTCTTGTGCGTTTTTTTTTTTTTTTTTTTTTTTAATTGTATGCATGCCAAACGATATGATTTATCAATCCCCCCAACGTTTTTTACAAAGTCGTTAGAGTTGATGTCTCCAACCGAAAATAGAAAAAATGCCTTTTTATGTTAGACCCCAGACCACAATCAGTGTTTTTAAAAGACCTTACAACAACAAAGACCTCTGCTAGGCATCTGGATTATGTGATTTTCTTTGTTGGTTTTTAATTCATATATGCACCAGCTGGATTGCGTGCTGCACACAGAATCCTAAATTAACAGAACCTTACAAATATCACGTCGGCGTTGCCATTTCTTATACATTTTTCGAAAATAATTTTCTTTCTATTACTTAAAAGTAGTAAACTCCTTCATATATTACTACTTTAGTAACTTCCTTTCCTCTTCTTCTTTCCTTATTCGCAGAGACGTAGTACCATCCCTTTCAACCAAAAAAAAAATATATGCCAAAAACAGAGTTTTTCTATGCTTTTAGAGCGGTTTGCACTCTTAACAATAACCAGTACCTGCCACAAAGGACAGACAAAGTCAGCATCAATATATCAGAGCTATTCAAACAAGGTCTTTAAAAATACCTCTAAGGGACGAAGAAAAAAGCAAATTGTATTGATTTTGATGCCATGCCCCTTTATTCATTAACTGACTTTAGTTAATTAATGGTTAAACATTTTTTTACCCTTAACTTTTACGTGAAATTTTTCAAAAAAAAAAATCGGAATCGACTTTGGATGAAAACCGCAAATTTTATGATCTGAGTTTCAAATGAAAACGAATCGATTCTCCAAGAAACGAAATTCCAAAGAAAAGAGAAATCAAAGAAACATTCATAACAATTTACCTGCCTCTTGCGGTTGGCGACTCGCGAAAAGATTAATAACAATTAGCAGAAATTTAATGGAAAAAGGGATTAACACAAAAAATATCGGGATGAGCTTAGATACCTCGTAGATAGGTTTTTCTAAAAGGGTATCTAAGCAGAATATTTGCGGAAAGTAAAGCTAGTCGAGTCAAGCGAGTTGAATTGCACTATTCGAACTGGTAAGACCAGAATGGGAATAAAAGCGTTCTAAGTGCAAGATTCTGTAAATAATTTGTAAATAAATCTTCAAAAACTATGTAGTATTTTGAAAGTCGCAATTCAGCGGTACGCACTTAATCTGAGAAGATGTTGAATAAAAACAATATGTAAGTGGTAGCTCGTAAGCTGGTTAAGTAGATCACAATAGTTGTTTTTGATCGAATGCTAATTGCCCATCGTTTTACAAGTCTCTCGAGTGCGGTTTGTTTTAAAAATTTTCATCCTCAACTTTTGGGCGGTCCTAGTAAGTGTGAGGGAAATTTAAAGCGATATTATTACGAAGTTGTGAATTATTGTCTGCAGATTTTTCTAACTTAATTTCAACTGAATTGAGTTTTTGTAGGCAAATCACTTGAAACTGCTTTTTATAATGAGGCCAAAATATTTGGGTCAAGTTTTAATCTTCCTCTTCAAAATTTTGCTTTTCTGAGTGCTTTGTCATATCAAAGAGGAACAACTATGTGGACGCACGTTGATCCACATTATATAGCTTTCGGGGAGTCATTAATTATTATTTCTGGAATTCATGCAACTAACAACAGCTCAGCTGTAAAGGGTAAAAAATGATTTGGGGCCTCGGAATGAAACTTTGGTCGTAGCTTATAGTATATACATTGTGTTCGATCGGCCAAGGCGTAAAATTAACCGACAGGGGTTACACCCGATTAGGCTGCGGACACCTCCTCCCTATTCTGTCATTCTCTTTTCTGGGTTCTTTTTGAACCTCTCCCGGTTACGCGAAGGGTGGACATTCTTTGAGAGATGGGTCCTATTAAAAGGGACTAAAATATTATTGCTTAGTCTTCGTACCTTACACCACTTACGCTACTGAATATATTAAGATTAAGCGGCTGCATGCAGCGTACACAAAGACTCCAGATAGACTTACCTTTTATTGCACCCGTTAAATCGATTTCAGGAAATGAGTCCGAGCCAATTTTTTTCTTCACCTGCTTATTCAATCCAAAAATGCATGGATAGATGGACCAAGAAACTTAAATTAAATCCTTATCTGAATCGATTTAAGGTTATCAGTTCATGGATATAGTGTTTGCTTTACAGTTCGGAATTATTAAAAAGTTTTCGGGAAATTTGGTACTGAATTGTTTTGATCCAAAGATGATTGCCGAAAATAGATTTGATCTGATCATCTAAATTCATGTAAAGACTTTGGATCGAGAATGCAAATTTCTTGGTCTTCCCAATTTTTAATATTACAGGTGACTAGTCGTCAACTGACAAAGAAATTTACGGTATCAAATTTGCATCTAGGTTTATCTTTTGGATCCTGGACCCATGTGGGTCTCATTGAAAGAGAAATATGTCTTCACAGAGAAAGAATGTACAATTTTTGGTTGTTTAATGGAAAAATAAACGCAACATTGTATCGACGCCTAGCGTTTAAAAAGTGCTTGAAAGTTTCTTTATGTGAGAATATAAGGTTTTATAAGTTCGGTGGCAATGAAACCGTGCATAATGAAGATGAAAATGTGAAAATATTTATTAAAATATAAAACATGAAATATAAGAGCGAGCGAAAAGCTTAAATCGCTGTACGTATTAGTTTGAATTAAAAACGAATAAATTTTTAAGTGTTATGGATACGCATTTGTATATAATGACACAAACAGTAACGTGAACTGGTAGAGAGAGAGAGAGAGAGAGAGAGAGAGAGAGAGAGAGAGAGTGAAAGAGAGAGAAGGATAGAGATGTGAAGAAAAAAGTGTCAGAGAAAAAGTTAAGTAATTAAAATTGTTATTCCCCGAGAAAGGTATGACTTATACGGCGGCCTTGGCAATTCTTAATATTCCCTCACACCTCTTCTATCATATGATACTTGATGTTGTGAATATATATGTATATATATATAAATGTAAATCTTAAAAACATACCGTATAGAAACAGTTTCTTTACAGTTACTCTAATGGTTACTAAAAAGAGTTAAGCGCAAAAAAAAAAAAAGAAAAATACAACAAAAAAGGTAAGAATTTTGTTTATAAAACTAAAGTAATTAAATCTTGAAATATTTTTCTTTTCACTTTTTTACAACGAGGACTTAGCGCACGTTCGTGCTCTCGATGAAAATAAGAGAAAAAAAAAGCTATTTATAAAGCTAGCAAAGACGAGAAAACTTGTTTGTCTTTAAAAAATTGGGTCATTTGTGTAACATTTAAGAAATTCATAGAATTTTTAAGAAATTTATTTTTAAACGGTGTCAATTTTCTACAAGCACACTAACAAAGAGTCTAAAAACAGAAAGAAAGAAAGAAAGAAAGGAAGAAAGAAGAACAAGAAAAACAAAAATTAATTTGAACATATTTTTACGATAAGTTCACAAAAAACACAATTCAATATTTTCTTCCCTCCCCGCTTTCACTAAAGCGCTTTCAAAACGCTTCCTTTAATTTTTCATGTTTGTTCAAAGAATAAAAAAATGCATTTCGCATTGACAATGTAAGCATAGAACTACTTTTGACTCGTGTTTGTGTGCTTGTGTGCTCGTATTACCACACACAAATGAAATCGATATGATAAAGCAGATTCTGCTTTTATCGAAGAGCAAAACTAGAACATTGACATCATATTCACAAATACACCGACATCCGTTTGAGCATAGTTTTGCTTGTGTACGCGAGCACATAACGCCAGGATTATTTTAAACTTCTCGGTAAAGGAATCATTAAAAGCAAAAACTTGCTTTATTTACTTCACGAAGGAATTCTTTGTGGAAAGGAAAATTACTACCGTAAACATCTTTGTCTACAACAAAGTATTGGAAAACTTGAAAGTGAAAAAAAAAAGATTTCGTGCTTTTAATTTAAGCCTTTCCAGAAACTTCAATCGAAGCTATTTAAAAAGCAGAAAATTAAAAAGCTAACGAGTTCAACGTTTCATAAAGGACAGGATAAGAAAGTTAAATTTAAGATAATGTCCTGTAAGTGAATAAGCGAAAAAGTTAACAATAGTGAATAAATTTCTTTAATTTTTCCTTTCCATTTACCTCGCAATACCGTAATGCTCGAAAGGTAATGTATGATTAAAAGTGAAGCGTAATTTCCTTTTCTCGCCCCTTTTATTATTGTAGCCCATCACCTACCTGTGGTATAAGGGTATATTAAGAATGAGTCAATGTACGCAAAATCCAAAACGTCTTGAGATAGACATGCTGCTCGAATCAGAATCATCGTCTGAATCGGTCTGGGCTTTTTCTTTCCATCTGTCCGTCTGCCTGTTCATCCGTCCTACTGCCTGTCCATCTGTCTCTTTGTCTGCCCACATGTCCGGCTGTCCACATGTCCGGCTATCCACATGTCCGGCTGTCCACATGTCCGTCTGTCCATCTTACTCGCCTCGTTTTCTTGCGTTTAACCTACGGGTCGCAATTTTTAGGAAATTTTAATGAAATTTGATACATTAAGGTGTTTTGACCCGAAGACAAACTCACTCTCTCGAGCACTTTCAGCATAATGTCTTATTTTGAAAAGTCATTGCATGAATAATTATTATAGGGTGGAGTTGGGCATTTAATCCTGGGCCGTGATCCACGCTTATTAGATTAATTTAATTAAATAATTCTGAATTTTCGTCTGCTTTGTATCAGAAAATGTTACGGACTAACAAACGTAAGTACATTAAATGATAAAGAAATATATAATTTCGACTTGAACTTTACATTTTTGAAACTTCAATTTCAATTTTGTTAAACTAAAGGAAAGATATACACGGCATATGTTAGTCGTTGCCATAGAGGATAATTTAAATCATGGAAATCTTCAACAATGAACTTAAACAAACACCTAATTAAATACCTTATGGTAAGCTGTACGTTTGTCTAATGCTAATTTATGTAAGCGGATTACTTGTGCGCCTGCAATGAGCCACAATGGAACGGTTTCAAGCCAGTTCAGCTAAATTTGGAAAATCGATTGCATAAAGGTACAAACGCTTAAGTTTAAAGCAAATGTTGGATTGCAGAGAAAATCTTAATTTACAATTCAATAAGTCTGACGTACTAATTATGGACTTCGGCTACCTTTTCGATAATGTAACCTTAATCTCTGAAAGATAAAAAGTGCTTCACAGAAGGCGTTTAACGCTTTTCTTCTATATTCTATGTATTCTACCCAAGAGAAAGACATGTATTCTCAAACAGCCAAATATTCTCGGATAGTCGTCTGAATTTTGTAAATTTCGTAATTGATAAGAAGCATCTCACCATTTATCGATCCAAACGATTATTAATAATCTAATACAGTACGTCTTTCTTTCTACACCTGAATACGTGGGTTATGTAACAAGTAAAAAAAAAGGGCTGGGACCGAATCTGTTACACCCACCACCATCCATTTTATCGTAACACAGCATGATAAGATATTGAAAGTTACTATTAGAGAGCATTAGGGAGTTTTAGAAGTTCTAGTGGATTTTACTTTTTATTTTCAGTATATATTTCTTCATGGTGGACGTGGTCGTCTATTTGTATTTTTAGAATAAGAAATTCTACGCATTGCACAATGTTTTTCTCACTGTAGCTTAACAATTATGAGTAAAAGATCATGAGAAATTAAGCCAACCAAACCTTGCTAGGCAAGGCATCTTCGTGGGCAGAATGTACAGAATAATTTTCAACTTTCTGTGTTGTTCAAAAAGGTGTAAAGAGAACATTTGATCATTTACAACTTTATCTGGGCGTGGTTCATATTCCATTTGTGAATGTGTTTAGTAGGGTCCTCAAAAAAATAAATTTAGAAATCTTTAGCATTTTATCGGTCATAGTTTATTAAAAATGAGCAAATACCTGTAAATTTTTCGTTAGAGATACAAAGATGCTTTGAGGTTACGCTTTAATCTAAGCGTGTACTTTGACCAATTTAGCCCATATTCAATGCCAACCTGTGTGCAAGAGCTTCTAATACTTTTAACAAATATGACGACGTTATCTTAATTTTTGCGATTAGGAGCGCGGTGCCAACACGCATCCATACAGACGGACCAACATGGCTAAATCGATTCGGAATTTGACATTGATCACAAATATATACCCACTTTAAAACACTCTCAAGCTTGGGTATTGGCCAAATTATGGCGAAATGAGTATAGCCCCGTCGATGTTTAAATCGACTCAGAATTTTACGCTCATTTATCATATATATTTTATGGGGTGTCTAAAGCTTTTTGCTGAGTATGGCAACCTTTTTAATCCTGCATGGATGGGTATAAAATGAATAAATGCATTCTTGTAAATATTAAAAGGGCCCAAAAGGGCAAGTTATTGATAACAATTGCGTGACTTTTAGTATATGCTTTTATAAAACTTGATCACCCACAAGGTACGAATGGAGTACGAAAGTCATTCATGTCGCAACATCGACAAGAGTGCAGTGCAGCATGGCACTTTTATAAATGGCATTTGGGTGCCAACTAAGCGATATCTCTTCTTTTCTAGTATACGAGTAAAATGAAAGGTGGGTCTGTAGAAGAGCACGCAACTAAAATCTATATTAAAAAGAAACTGTGTTCGTTTCACTTGCTTTTTCATGCAGGAGGTTACAGACTAAGTCTTGTTTGAAACGGAAAAATGAAGAAGGTTGGTACCCAAGCCGCCTTTTAAAGGGCCAAAGAAGGAAAGAGTTCATAATGATTTTTAAAATGTTTGTTAGAGAATGGGATGATTTAATGGACTATTTTCTAACTTCTAATTTTTCTCGTAGAGATTTCGGTCTACTATGAATTACCATAAGCCCTGAAATAGGGCTTTTAAATAGTTTCTTAGTCAGGTAGCAAGGAAAGTTGAAGGTGCACAAAATACCATTCAAAAAGACTATGTCTTCTGTCTTGTAGAATAAAGATTAGATCGTGCTTGTTGAGGATGCAACAGACTGATATAATTTGGAAAGATTTTTGTATGAAAAACATTCACGAACATCATCGTCGCAACAATTAAATTGAAAAATGAATATTTGCCGTTTGCAGGCAAAACGAAGGATAAAAAGAATGACTATTTTAGTTATGAACCTTTCTGGCTCTGATGCGCTTTCATTCTACTCTAGGATCACTATTTTCTAATGTATCATAAGTTCAGGTTCACAGCTGTATTCTCAGCAACTTCGTAGAGTCATTCCTAATCAGGAGAAGGCAGACATAGGCTGCTTCTATGTTGCAGCTTTCGTAACCTAACAGCGTTATTTTGTACCAACATTGATATTGAAGAGCTTCATTGCAACTATTGCTCTGAAATACGAATGTGATCAAGAGTTACAAAGACTACGAAAAGAAAACAGTTTCCATCTCTTCTGAATAGTAACAGGTCATCATCTTCGAATGTTCATTATTTTCTTGGTTAATAATTTTATTTAAAAAGAAAATCAGGCGCAGGCGGCATATGGCTGCTCGTCGTTTTTTAATTTTCAAAAATCCTGACGCGGATTTGAAACAGCGTAACGATCTAAACCAATTCAGGCGTCTCCACCAATGTAGTCGCCCGGTACACTTGGATCCTTCGAAACGGTAAATACTGTAGTAAAGACGATGGACATTTTTCACGTTACAGCACACGGTCATAAACCTATTTTAAGTCCACTTTCAATTGCCAGAGAAACCGAAAAATGCCTTTAGTAAGACAAACTCTATAGAAAATATTTCTCGAAAATTTTCACAAAAATATCAATCAGTGTTGTTCAGAAGTTCGGCTTGAAAATATTGCGAAATGGCTTGCGTTTACAGAAACAACTCAGCCATTTTTTATTAACCAAGGCATTGATTGTGAGCGATTCACAGTAAAATAAATATTTTTTCCTTTCTTGCACTTTGCTGGAAAAAATTCTTGTTTATGTTTTCGAGGAAGTTTTTGAAAATTTGAATATTCATGCTTTTGTGCTAATGAAAATCTCCCGGCAACTCGGTTAAGCAATCGGTTCGGCTACGGCAGATTTGCCTTTGTACAAATGTTTTGGTGTGAACCTGTTATCGGTTGAGATGATTGCGTTTAATTACCAGAAATTTCCATGTAAACAATGTAGCAAAAAAGAAAAAAAAAAAAAATAACGAGAAAAGTAAACACAAACATTGTTAATAGATGCGAAAAATTCTCAGTTTTTATTTTTTTTTCTTTACTATTGTTGTGTTGCGAAATTTGTTTTATTCCATATTTTTTGTTAAAACGACGAGAGGCCCGAATGAATATTTCAAATATCAGACTGAATTTTTTTCTTTTTTTGCTTTTATTTGATTTTGCAAATTTACAGCAACTGTCAGAAATATATAACGCACTTCATTTACGGCCATTCTCGCCCAGATGCTGTGGTCGCAGTTGTTGCTATAGTTGATGTTTTCATTTATTTTGATGTTTTTTACTTCTTTCTTTTTCGTTTGTCTTTCGAACAATGAAAACTCAACGAGTTTTCTAACAGCAGAATAATGCAAAAATATGTATATGCACTGCTTGCATATATATATATGTATATGTATATATATATATACATTGATAATAGTCGACCACATCCCGTTTGGTGTTTGTTGTAAAATGGTCACACACGCACATGTCTGAATACGTTTTAGTTGGTTTTTCATTAGACAAGAAAAATTCATTCTCATCTATTCATTCATTTATTCATTCAACGAAATAGCATCGTTGCGGTTACTGCTAGTACTACTACTACTACTACTACTACTGCTGCTGCTACTGCTGCTACTGCTACTACTATAACCTACACCGAGCTAAATATTTTAACTCGGCGTGTAAATGAAGCAAAATCTGTAGTAATTGCATGAATGTATGGCATAGAAATGTGTTTTGCATGCGGTTTTCCTGTTTATTTGCAATTTTTCTTTCTCGCTTTCTTTCTTTTTTAATAAATTCCTGCGTTTCCATACCGAATTCATCTTTTTTTTCTATTATGTTTTTTTTTCTTCTTTTTTTTTTTTTGCATTTATCGCTTTTACTTCATTTCAGTTTATTATTCTTACATTCGGATGCTTTTTTAAGGATATCTTTAAAGGATTTCAATGAGTTTCTTCCCAAGTCTGTTGCATTTTTTTCTGGTTTAGTCGCTTTCTCTTTCTCTCTATTTTATATATTTCTTCTTTACTTTCTCCTCTTCATTCTCCGTTTATATACATACATATATATTTACTTTCTCTTCATTTACTTGTAAAACTTAACCATCTGTTCATGCCAAGTAAATAAGTAATGGCATCTCAGTTATTGTTATTGCTGGTGTGTTGCTATTCATGTTGATGTGTTGGTGCTGGTGTTGGTATTTATTTGAAGTGTTTGGTAATGGTTAAGCAAATATTTGCATAATTTTCCCATGCACTTATATATAAACTTTTGTTTCTCTCTTTTTTTTCCCTTTTTTTGCTTTTTTTTTTTTTTTTTTTTGCGTAACTATCTAAGCTTGTATGTAAATTTTCCCTCATATTACTCGTGTTGTCTCTTCACTTCCTTCCATCCTTATCATCTGTCCTTATCCAGTGTTTATTTATGCTTCCTATTAAAGTTAATGTTTGTTTATTACTTTCGTTGTATAAATTATTGCAATTTTTCTTTTTCACTTAGATGAACACGAGATATATAAATATAGATAAGCTATTCACTGGACTCTGTTGCCTTTCTTTTTTTACCTTAGGTTGAATTATAACGAAAAGCTTTTGACCGGCAAATCGTTTGTTTTCCTTTTTCTAAATTTTTGTTTACCATACAGAGACGCTTTCACTTTGAGATCTTGAGCGGTTTCCCTTTGAGTCCATTTAATCATCATTTTTAAATGAATCTCATGAAGTTCATTATGTTTTGCTTAGATTGTCGATAAGTAATAAACTATAGAAAACTTGAAGCAGAAATTGCTTATTTTACCTGCAACGATTATTCTCTTAGCCATTTTGACGCCCCTTCATTATAGACCATTGGACACCATGTAAAGATTGTATATATTTGTTCGTTTTGCAATAAAAGTGATGCGGTTAAGAAAAAACATCATTAAAAGATTGGGGAAAGGCAGAAAAATCGTCGAAACGGTGCTTGATGGATGAATGGCACAATAAGTTAGGAGCTCGATTGCGTCAAGTAAATAGGTTAAGGTTTAATGCCAAGCAAAACCGAAAGCTATCTCCTAATGCATAGGAAGAGTGATAAACAACCGCATGAGAATACAAAACGATGTTCGTTGGACAGAACATGTGCTCCAAGTGCCGAAAGAAGCAGTCCAGTCCTTAGGGTTTTTTTAAAATTGTGCAAAAATTAGGTCACTCCGGCCGTTTTACTATTTACACTGCTCATATCCGTCCAGAATTATTGGCATGTATTGGTGGGAGCGCCCAGACTTTCCATGGAGGCCCGCGACCGCATATAGCGAAAGGACCAGGTGCTCATGGGGGACGAAAGTGTGCCGAGAAGCTTTGTCGCCACCCCTGAATACCGGCGTAGTGTGAGCTGTGTAGCGCTTATTTATAGTTACATTTAGGAAACTGTTCTACAGAGATAAAGGCAGATATGTCCGACCATTAAATCCTTCAACATGACTGCACGTCTTTCTCAGCGTACTCACCTAGTCATGTTAGAATTACCTGAATACCGCAAAACACACTACCACCGGGTCAAATGTCTACATTGTCGAGTTAACATTCACAAACGCTACTCCCTTTCTTCGCCACGCTCTTTTTACAAGTTATTGGTCATAAAAAAAGAAAAAAGGATGTATATTCGATACAAATAATGTAGGGACGTAAAGTCGTGCCGTTCCTTTGGGTAAGGAGCGGTAGAATTAATTTACGTTTAAGTTATAATAAGTGCTGTAGACAGATGCCTTTGTTGGTTTAACGGGGGCATACCGCCTTGTCGGTTTAATGTCACGGTATCCGATGACACACGGGTTAAGTTTGCGTAACCTCCAGAGAGTTAGACAATCCCTATAAGCTAGGGACCTAAATGCAATAGACAGATATCTGTGGGTGTTTAACGTCTGCACCTGACATGAGTCTTAATCAGACGGGTTGCCTACAACCATCGGCAATCGAGAGGTTGATTGACGACCTCTCAGGGAGAAAGGGAATGCAATAGACAGTAGTAAGTTAGACTTAAGCAGGCAGTGACTGACGATGGGATTGTGGCATCTCAGCTGCAGACAGTTGCCATCAGCTAGGATTGGGCCCGGTTGAAAGCTTCGCATTTTTCCACAATAGAAAAGCTGTGATATTCGTTTGCGGAGCCCAAGTTTTTCTAGCGAGAATTCCGGTTGTCTTTGAGTTTTCGTATGGGAATATTCAAATGAGTATATAAAACCTGTAGCTAGCATAAGAATTTTTCACATTGATTTATGTTCATCTGTATCTCTCGTATCGTTATACATTTAAGATAACGAACTTAATTTAATTTAAAATAAATCTGATGAAAACAGTATGCAAAAGAACAAAATTGAAATTGAAAGCGCGATATTTTCTTTGTGTTTTCTTTGCGTAAATTCTAAGCTAAAGAAAAGGCTAAGGAGCAGGCAATGCGAAGTGAGTACTCGATATAGTTTCTTTGATTTGATCTTGCAGTTATAAATTATCTTATGGAGAACTACACGCTGTAAGTTCTGAGGGTAAGGCGGTTCTTCTTAGAAGAATAAAGCCAATAAACAATTGTCGAACGATTTGTTTATTAAAGTTGTTGTAATTTTATCAGTATCGCGTTAAGGATTCACTTTTGATGTATTGTCTGGTTTATTGCTGTAGCATAGTGACTTTACAAAGGCTAACAAGAAGTAATCGAAACGTGTTGAACTAAAACCCGTTTGAAGCCAACCGATGTGGGAATGGTCGCCTTATCAAATTTATTAAGTAATAAATGAATGGTTCGATATACTGTGGAGCAAGTAGCGTCTTATATTTCACACGCGATGCCGTTTAGATTAACGCCGCTTTATAGCGTTTATTAAATAACCGTGTTGATCTTGCTTCACTTCCACGACTACTAATGTCGTGATCATCAACATAGGACAGTCCTACTATGTTTGGCTGATCGGGATTGAATCTCGTAAAGTCTTAACATTATGTAATGAATGTAATGATTTTTCCGTTTAGTACTTATGCTTTGTACGGGTATTGGCCTAATGTCAACAGTCAAATAGAGAATTTCGGCTCAAATAGTAGAAGGGAAAAAGCAGTTACAATACCCACGCCAACGATCGAAGGCCTTAACGCCGTCGCGGAATTATTTATTATTCTTAATTAATATTAATAAAAACAAAGTGTTTGTTGAATATCAAAGAGCGCTGTCCATTCATGCTGCGCATACAATGAACAAAGGTAGAAAGCTCTTACTAATTAAAATGTGACCGCCATGACGAGGACAAATCATATCATCTCTATTGGAAAACTGCTCATGAAATGTGTCGGTCATGGATAATAGATATTCATATACGGTTTCAATATCATTTGATACCAAACATTTCTTTGCCGTTACTTTATGCTAAACTTCACCATCAAGCCAAGCGGATTAATGGTTTCTTTTATAAACGAAAGTAAAACAAAAATTTCTAGGTTATACGCTTAGGTTATAATTGAACAACCTGCTTAAACTTGACCTTAAATTTTTGCAAACTAAACTCGCCAAGACAAACACCGAGCATGAACATCATCTGTACATTGCAAAATCAAATTACAAACTGCCATCTGCTTTTCATTTTACTGTATTTGCGAATTAAAAATGCTGTAGGGTTTTTTTCTTCTTCGTCTTTTTCTTTCTTTCTAAGTTAACTTACAACTGAAATTGTAAGTTACGAGAGGCGGAAAGAGGCTACGGTTACAAAGTTTGCAGGCCTCTTACAAATTAAATCGCGTTGCTAATTATATAAGTACATGTGTATAAATATACAAGTGTACGGTTTAAAACTTTAAATAACATTTGCTATGGTTAACGAGTTTTAACTGGTTTAGAAAGTTTAGCGCGTTGGCGGTAGTGTGCGACGACTTGTTGCAACGATAGGAATGTAAAAGTTTGCCACAGTGGCCAGAGTTCTTTAATTTTTAAAATGCGAATGTTCTGTGAACTCATAAACGATGAAATATGTTATGTAATAATCGTTTTCCAGATTGATATCCAGATTGGTATCCGTTATGTACCTGCTTGAGTTCTGCATTCATGATTAAAATAAACGGTTCAACTATTATATATAACTACTTTCGTATGTTTTTTTCCAAGTTTCGTTTTTTTCTTTTTTTCTGGTAAGGAAAACTTTTTAAAAAAGGCCGCTTTTCTATTGTTAAACTTTTGTCAGATCTTCATTTTCCTTAATTATTGCGAGAATTAATATTTCAGTACATGCAGGAACAACAAAACTAGAAATAACTGCATTTAAAGTTCAGAACTAGGTACTTGTACTATGTGCTCATAAATGGCCATTGTACAGATTATCAATACACATCGAAAATATAAAACTTACTTAAGACAATTACAAACAATTAGGAGAAATTAGCTTCATTTGTTAACTCTATTCCCAAAACCGGGCCGATATGTAGCAGCACTTTTTATTACAGATCTCTCAACCATTATGACCTACACCACTTGTGATACAAGGGTGTATTGAGGGTGTAGGCAGAATCATCTCTTATTATGCCGATCGATTTAGAATCTCTTTTTGTCTGTCCGTCTTTACGTCCTGTTTTCTTGGTTCAACGTGGACACCGCAACAACGAACACTATTGAAAATGGTTCGGATTGGATCACTTTTTCGACCACCTGTCCTATAAAGCCTTACTTTAAAAAGACATTATATGAATAACTGTACTAAGCGAAGTGAGTCGCGAGTGTACTAAGCGATAGTGCGTTTACTTGTTTTTATTTATTTTTTTTCTTTACTATAGAATATCCAGTCTTTCTTTGAAAATTAATCGAGACTTCACTGATTGAAGATAGCAATGAAATAAATTTTAATGAGCACAATGTTAACGTTGTTCTTGTAATCTGTTAAATATTTCTGATCTTTTATCAAAATAATCCCATTTAAAATTTGCCTACTGTGCCAAGTCCGAATATCAGGAAAACTAATATAAAAAGTTCAAATACGCGTCGAAATCAAACAAAAAGATTTAACTCAATACTTCGAAAGCAGAAAATATAGTGCATTGTAAAAATGTTTTAAGAAAAAAAAGAGGAAAATTGGTTTTGATATGCATGCATGCATGCTTATGCTTAACCGCGCCTTTAATGAAAGAAGCTGTTGAAAATTATTAGCACAAGAAACATTCACTTACTTTTTAAAAGTCGAAAGGCTGAAACTTAATATATACCTCATCATTTTGTCTGCTATTGGGCAGTAAAAGCATACATTTATGAGAAGTAAAGAGGGACGGAATCATAATAAATATCAATTATAAAAAGTCACTAGTCAGTCATTACAAATATAATATTTTTTTCTAATTCAAATTAAAAAGCAGTCAAAGCGACTTTGTTGGGCAATCCAGTGTTAAGTCGCCTGTAAGACCACGACCGTGAATATTCTATATTCGGATTAGTTAGGGTGATGATTAAAAAGTACTATATATACAGATATTCTTGAATCGCCTAAACTAATCTCCAAAATACAAATATGCTTAAGTAATAATAATCTATCGATATTTATCCGCTCGTCCGTCCGGTTGTCGTTTTTCAGCTATCACTTTATTCATTTCGCCGTTATTTCTCCAAGACCTTTGCGAATAAGTTGGTCTCCGAACATGGGAATCAAGTTTGGCTTTTCAGTGTGCATGTCAGACTTCTCAACCGACATTCAAAGAGTTTATTATAAAAATGGTATAACTCTGCATTTATTCAAAATTAGGTTATTTAACGCTTTGAGCTCGTAATTCTTTTTTTTAAGTTCCACTAACTCCTTAGTTGATAATTTCAAATAATATAAGGTCGACATAGGTATTGGTGTAAGAAATACAATGCCGACGACACATAGTCGATATAGAAGTGCAAAGAGTTAAGACAGATCGCATGTGCCAATAGCCGACTTGGCCTATTCAACTTTGGACTATTGCAAGAGTAACTGATCTCATATTCTTGATAAACGTGGGGCATGAAACTGATGCAACTTCTCTTATGAGCTTATCGTTTCGTTTCTTTTTTATTTTTCCTTTAAATGCCTGGATACTTCCGGACACTAAGCGGTCTCTCTAATTTGTACGTTTTTAGTCCAAATAGTTTAGATCCCCAACTCCTTCTCTTTCTGTCCAATCGTTTTTATATCTCACCGTTTATCTGAAAGACCTTTCCTTAATGTAATCGTCGATCTTTTGGATTGTCTATATGGTTAGCGGTTTATCTGTCTAACCACATGCCATTCGTCGATCCGTATGTTTTGCCTAGTGACAGACCTTGCATCTCAGAAGTTCCAAGACCCTAAGCGTATTTGATATTATCTGAGCAATCACTCGCGTATCCGACCGTGTGTCTTTCTCAGTGTTCGCCTTTACGGGCATTTCGTTGTTTATATTTTCATTGCTGCAACCGACTGTCTATGCAGGAGTCTAGACTATGTTGCGAAACCGGCAAGTTCGTAAACGAAAATAATTTGTTTGTTTATGTGAAGCATTTATAGGCGAATCTAGTCCGCGCAAAGTATATCCGACCAAGACAATCAAAAATGCTGTATGTTACAAGCATTTAAAAAAACGATTTGAAATTCATTAAAAATATTTATCAGAGACATTAAAAAAAATGTTATTTGCTTACTGACATGGTCACTCTCAATAAAGGCTCGACTGCTTTATAGCAGGACTTCGTTTTGAGACTAACATAACCTGACTAACTTTCATTTGCATTGAGATTTTCAATTTCATTGTTATGACGAACGAGAATAACATTAAATTGTAGTTGTGAGTGAAGGGAGTCGTTAAATACTTTTATCTTTTCTCATAAGCCGACTTATGTCACTTTTAAAGTGAACGATTTGCTGATTGGCCTTAACTAGGGATTTATATTTATCATAACTACTAAAAGCATGCTGTATTTTTGATGTCCGTTTCCCTCTTATTGCATATTATGGGTTTTCTCTAGTGACATTACTTCTTATCAGCATAAACGCTTAGTTAGGATTAGTTTAACAAGAAATTTATAAAAATTTTGCGTAAGTGATTTTATTCTGTCTACTGAAATGTAATTTTAGAAAAACATGATATAACTTTACGTGACTATCAGGGACTCGTTTTAATACGAGTAAATCTTTTTTTTGTTATTCCCGTGTAAGGCTGTTTGTGTACAAGATGTTTATATACAAGGATTCGAATTTATTAAATGACCTAGCAACTTGTAATGTCCTGGAGATTCTCCTCTTAAAATTGTCTTTCAAAAAGCATTAGAAATACTGACAATTTAGTAACTAATCGCTAGAAGCTAAAGCGTTTCGTTTTTCTCTCTGAAAGCCATAATCGTAGAAAATGATTTTGTATTTTCAAGAAAAAGTATTTCTCGCATGGTATCGGGCGTATGAGTTTGATAAAAAGATTTGATATCCATAAATTAATTAACAATTTATCAATATTTTGATGATCGTCCTCTCAAAAATTCCATAGGAGCTATATAAGTAACTAATCGCTAAGAGCTAACAAGCTGTGTTGTTCTGTTTGAAAGTCAAGGGCCTAGAATAATGAACAAGTATGATGCCTTTGAATTTGACGTATGTACACTATAGTAATAAATTAACTAACAATTCCCTAATGTTTTGATGATTGTCGTCTTAAAATTTCTAAAGAGCATAAGAAAGCTATGTGTGTACAACTTTAAATAACTCCTAACTTGCTAAGCAACTAATTGTTAAGAGCTAAGGAGCTATAAAATGATATTAAACTATTTTTGAAGGCCAGATAGTATCAAGAAATCAATTTAATATATATTTTTTTATAAATTTATTTGTTATAATTTTTAATATTTAACAAAGCGAATATTTACCTTTGACTCAGCTAAGATTCACAAAACCCGAAATTGTTCACATAGCATAGCATAGAGTGTGTAGTAGTAGTAGTAGTATATGTACACTTTGGTAACATTTTTCTATTTTTTTTTTGAAAATGAATTTATTATGGTTTTCATATTATTTCACACACTTTTCAACACTCTGTTTGTTAGTGTGTTTTAACTCATATATAAATATGCACTTTACACGAATAACGAACCCATTGGTTTAACTATCCACTTATGTATGTATAGATGTATGAAATTTGTTTAGCATACATTTTTCTTCTCTTTATTTCTAGATTTTCTTATGTATAGAAAATAAAAAAAGCATAAAATTATATTCACTGGAAATTAGGTTAGCATTTGCCCATTTTCATGTACCACTGCTGTCGCTGCTGCTGCTGCTGCTGCTGTTGTTGTTGTTGCTACTGACTACTATAGGGGTCATAGATTGGAGTGAGTGGATGCTTAGAGTGCACACGCACACATATAAAAGTGCTCGTTAAAATCGAAAAAACATATAAGTGCACGCAAACACCGACGCGCACGCTAACACATTCATAATCGTATGAATTGCTTTTAATACCATAATAACATTTAAGCAGATTTCTAATAACAATTTATACAAATTATACAATTTCAAATAATATACATATAGATATATATATATATATTTTTTTTTATTTTTTTTTTATTTTTATTTTTATTTTTTTAATGTTAGGTTTCTTTCCTTTTTTGTTTTGTTGGATTAGCAAAAAAACAGCAAAAAATTAATAACAAATACTAATTATTTGTTGTTGTTGTTGTTGTTGCTGTTGTTTATACTTCATGGATAAAATGTTAGAAAGGACTAGTTTTGTAATCATTGTTAAGTAAAATGCTTTTTGTTAATTTTATTTTTTTATTTTTATTTTTTTTTTTTAGTTTCAAAGACTTTTCAACATTTGTTGTTGTTGTTGTTGTTGTGTATATTAAACATTTTCCACTAAATTTAATATGTTTTTATTTTATTTTATTTCCCTTTTTTAAAAGCAGAAACTTCTCAAACAAATCCGCTACGTTGTCTGCCACAAAACTAACATGGCCACGCTTCCGAGTTAACTGATTTGGAACGGTAAAGTTTGCAATGTTTGTAGTACAAAAAGTAAAGGAATTTCGTCACTACTATGAAAAACGAAGAGAGAAAATATCATTAATAGAGAGTAGCGTAGTGTAGAAAAACATGAAATACTGGGTTTTCTCTACTCACCACTTGCAACGATACACAAGTCATTTTATACACAAGTATAAGAGTTTTCGGTATCAGTGATGATAGCATTGTAAGAGAATTTTTCAAGAATTTCTCTTTCATATTTTTTGCCGTTATTTAAAAAATAAAACAAAAAAAATTTTCTAATACCGGCTTCTGTGTGAGTGTGTGTATGTGTGTGTGCGCGCGCTTGTGTATGTGTTAGGTCGAATTACTTTTTCTATTTATATCACTTAACTTTCTATTCCTTAGCATAGTTGTTTTTGTATAAGTTTATGCTTTTGGTTTGGTTTGTGCGATAGTTTTTGTCTGTTTCTTTTACTACTACTATCACTACTATTACCACTACTAATACTTTTACTACCACTATTATTACAACACTACTGCTAGTAGCAATTCCTCAATTCTTTCGTGTCGTTTCAAGTGTGTAAAGTGTGATTTGTTTGATTTTGGTTGTGTCGGATTGCCTGACACTCATGTGTCATGTTTGTGACTGTTTTTAGTCATGACTTGATAGATTTACTGTCCGTTCGTTCATTTGCCTATAAGCACTCTCACGTACACAAAAAAAAAAAAAAAAAAGAAAACAACAACAACAAAATTGTCTCCACAAACATATCAAGCGAACATTTAAATTTGCCATACCATCAATAAACGACTGTCAGTGAGCTGACAGATTATTGAATATTAAATTACGATTTTTCTTCGTTCCGTAAGAAAGTGCAACGAAATGTTTTTGAAAATCTTCTTCGAATTTTCAATATGATAATAATTTTTAATGTGACTTCAAAGGAAGGATTTAAGAACTGGCGGGTAGATCTAAAAAGTAAAGCAAAGAAGCTTGCAAATTGCTTTGCAGTGCACAAAGCTATGTACATGTAGTTAACTAACTTCGTAAAATTAGATCGCATCTTTTTACGATATGCAAGCTCTTTTTTACCCTACACAAGGGTACAAGGATACAAGCGTATGATAAGTTCTTGCGAATGTATGCCAGTGGGATGTGAGATAGACGCAACTTTTATGGTTCTTGTCAAATCGGAGACACTTTCTAAGTTGATCTAAGCTTTTCTATCCGTCTGTCCATCTTCTTTTTCTTTGGTCAATCTAGAGGTCGTAAATTTTGAGATCTGCTGAAGAAATTTGGTACACCGATATGTTTTGGCCTAAAGACGAAACCTATTGAAAATGCTTTGGATCGGTTCACTTTTTCGACCACTTTTTCCATATAACACCTTATTTTAAGAAGGGTTTGCATGAGTACCTGTATTAAGTGAAGTGGTGTAAGGTATTTAATGGTGCGTCATTCTTACTTCTTTTTAGGTGGGCTAATATATATTCATCTGAGTTTTAAATCTATGATAATATAAGTCTTTATGCACATTTTATCATAAAATAATTATCCTTAGGCCAAGCTTTCGATTCTGATGCTATATTGAAATTAGGCGACTATATTCATAATTTTTGCGAGAAAGCAACTTCCAGTTGACCCCTTAACATTATGTAGGTTAAACCTTGAAGTTAATGTCCTTCATTAACGACAAATTGTGGATTTCGATAAAACATTGTTTTTATCTCAAAATTCCTAAAAAGTTTATTGAAAATTGACAGAAAGTGATTAATCGAAAATATATTTATATTTTGCGGCATAACACCGTTCATGTTTGTTATTCAAAGTGATGGCATGATAAAGGGGTAAAACTTTTCGGCGAACGCCCTATCGTACACCTAGTCGATGGTCGATTTCATTGCTGATACGGATCGAAGTTAGAAATGCAATAAATCGACGAAAAGCTTGGCAATAAATCGCACCATACGACTAAGGAACAAAAGAATGCATCGCTGAGAGCTCAAAGCCATACCAAAAAGCGAATGTCAGAAGTGCTTCGAGGATTGGAAAAACTCTAGTATAAGGGCCGTACCGAAAAGCGAATACCAGAAGTGCTTCGAGGATTAAAAAAAGCTCTGGCATAAATGTATGATATCTAAGAGGAATTGCTTTGAAAATAAAAAGCCACTCCTTCTTTTTTTTTTAAGTAAACTTATGAAGAGTTCATACAAGTTAAACTTACAAAATAGTGCAAAGCTATATTCGAATTTTTTTAACAAAAGCATTTACTAATTACTTTAACAGAACTCTACTATAACTCTCTTATATAGTTAGTGTCAACTTTTGGTTGGATTTGGAGGCCTAATCCGTCCAAATTAGAAAATTGAAGATAATTTTTTAAATATCGCGGAATTCTGTGTAAAAATAACCTTTGAAATAATGTAAAACAACTAAGATTTTTCTTTCGCAGACTCCTTCTAATAAATGCTTAAAAAAGTAGTTTGCTGATGGCAATCGATCGTCGCAAAGCAGTGGGAAACTCCCACATTTTAGGAATGTTGATAAAAAAAGGAAAACCTGGTATCCCAACGTCAATAATTAGGTGGGGAGAGGACGGGGCGGAGGGGGGGGGATATTTATAACTAAAGTATGAGATCATTTACCATTAAATCAGGAGACATTGAATACCCGTTTTAAGTTGTCCATGCGAATGAAGCGCATGCAGTCCTTGAAGAGTAACTGAAATGTGGAAGCGTAAGTTATCAAGAGCACAATTCAAAACAAAAAATATAAACAAAACATTCCTTATACATATTTTATTTTTTTTGCGCGATTTCCTAACTGATTAATAAAAAATTACTTTTAAATAGTTTTAGCGTAGTTTGTTAAATGCAAGCAATAAATTATGTTTATCTGTTAATTAAAAGAAAGTTGATGTTGCTCTAAGTTGCGAGTGTTGTTAGTTTCCTTTTCGTAATGTTGTTTACTTGGCCTTAAATTTTTAGTTTTATTGCATGGGAATAGAAGTGAAAAAGCATGAACCTCGGGTTAAGAAGAAACCGCTTCAATAAACCTACTCGGTCGTGTCAACGTTAACAACTAAATGCTCTTACTGCTCAGAAAACTCGTAACCACCATTCTAGAGAAAGCCATCTATTGTCACTTGTATCATGCGAAGCTATAGGAGTGGTCGAGTAGGCCAAGCATGTCGATTACTAACTCAATGGTCGTGGGTTCAAATCTCAAGAGCAGAGGGCGGTAGAGATTTCAATAAAGACGATAGCCTCAGAAATGCTAGTGCTTTAAGACTTTAGTCTTAGAATTTATTTCTCTGGCTGTACAGCAGATGCTAGTGCTTCAAGACTTTAGTCTTAGAATTTATTTCTCTGGCTAAATAAATAATTATAATAAGAGTAATAATAATATGTGAAAACGCCTTTGAAATAAGCAAAAAAAAAAAAAAACAAAGTTGATGAGTACTTTCAGAACTATTTTTGACAAATGCTCAAAATTTTATGACTTACCATGAACCATGTTTAGGGAAAAATTCAAACTTTTATACTTTCGTGCGATCAAAGCAGATTATAGACAGAATATTTTCATTAATCATATGCCAAGTGCAGGGCAGTGAGTATAAATTGTGTTGCCAAGATTCGAGGATCATGTATATATTTGCGACGTTAATTCCCGAAGATTGTGAAACAAATTTGAAAGTGCCCCTCGATCGAAACAGGTCCTCAGAAGAACCTCAAAAAAATTCAATTTCCAAACCCTTGATGCAACGCAATCTTTTCGTCAGGAATAATTAGCGCAGCTAAACTTTTAAAATTCAAATTGACTCTGAATCTCACAATCTATGAATTTAAAAATATAAGAGAACTTTGACTGCTATAGCTTTTTGCCCTGGCTTCTCTCAACTGCACTTTAGCATAAGAATTTTCTGGTTTTTTTTTTTTTTTTAGTACAATAATAGAGGTCTATGGTAACGAATATTCGGACTCAGTCATAAGTAATTTTGTTTTCATTTTATTTCAGATAAGAAGAAGTTTATGAATTAAAAACAAGTAATCAGTGCATAAGATTGAAATTCAATGTATTTAAGTGAAGATTTACAATGTTTGCGTTTTAGCTTTAACGTCATCGATTAAATTTTGCCTCCACTTGTATAATAATAATTTATCGATTGGAGAAAATGAAATCCGATAAGATAATTAAAAAAAGAATTTATAATTTATGCTAGCATTTGTCGCGCTATTGAATTTGAAATGACTTGCAGAGGAGTACTTACGTACATTTAGACCAAAATTATATATGATTTATAAATCACTTAGTATCAGTTAAAATGATAAGTTTACGATGCACCACCGACCGTATAAATAAAATGATTTTAACTAAAGCAATCTTTAGTGTTTTTGAATTCTCACAACAAAATGCGTTTATACGGAGTTCTCTTAGTTTTGCTATTTATCGATTTCGGTCGATCGGTACCTGCACAGAATTATGTTGAAAAAGATCCTGAATTGAGTGCTGGCTATGTGGAAGGTGATATGGTTTTAAATTCTCGTCAACGCAACGGATTGCGCGATGAAGTCTGGCGTTGGCCAAATAATACCGTGTATTATAAATTCTTTACCGTATTCGGTGAGTGCATGTAACGCAATTCTGTACGATTTGAATTTTTTTAAAAAATATTTCGCTTATCAGATGAAGATCATCATAATTATATATTGCGTGGCATGAAAATTATCGAAGAGATTTCTTGCATACGTTTCAAGGAAGCCGACGCAACTACACCGAATTATGTGAACATTACTGGTTTTGTGGGTGGCTGTTACTCTGAAGTGGGTTGGCTCAACGAAGGTGCTCAAACGTATAATTTAGAAATTTATGCACTCGATACGGGTTGCTTCCGTTTGGGTACCATTGTACACGAGTTCTTGCATACATTGGGCTTCTTCCATATGCAAAGCGCTACAAATCGCGATGATTACGTACATATCGTTGAGGGAAATATTGATCCAAGGAATTTGCATAACTTCAACAAATACAATGAAACACAAGTGAATGATTTCGATCAAGAATACGATTACGGCAGTGTTCTGCACTACGGACCTAAGGCTTTTTCAATCAATGGAGAAGACACAATAATACCTTTATACGAGGATGAGGCTGCTGGCAATATGGGCCAACGTCTAGGCATGAGCGAAAAAGATATTAACAAATTGAATTTGATGTATCGTTGTCCGATTGAAATCTAAGATGAACTCATGAAATTTATAAATTTATTTATGTATTTCTGCAAAATTTAAAAAATTTGTTTCTTTTTGAGGTTTCGTTCTCAGAACTTTTGATTGCTACTTTTTTAGGCAAAGTTTTACGTTCATTTGAAAATATCAAGTGTGAAGTGAGAAATTCTTAAGTATTTATTAGAAAGAATTTTGGAGCGATATGGCTGAGCTCGTAAGTTATCTATCACCTATTACGATACCATGTATATATGAAAGTAAATTCTTATGGTGACATAGGACAGTGGGTGCCCTATACAAGAAAATTTGTATTTTCACGGCCCACTTGACTAGAGGAACGAAGTTATCTGACAGCACTTCTATGAATTAAAATTTCGCAACTGATCACACAAAGTTTAGATTTCATAGGCGCGTTATAGTCCACTTTTATTGAAACTATTGTATTAACACATGCTTGATTTCTATTCTTATTTGATACTTTGTTTTAAATTTCTATTTACAAGCTCACGTTATTAACATCGTCCATTTTGTATTAGGGCTTCGAGATACATTATTCTATTTATTTTTCTTATTACTTTGGTTCGTTTATTCATATTTCGGATTTTTTTCCTGTCTTGTCCATATTCATATTCTAATCTGTCCGTTGCATGTCGTCCGACTTGTTTTAGAAACTTTTTCTCCACGGCGTTTATTCGTCTTTTTCAATACACAAGCCTGCCATACAATATGTGTGTAGGCTTATGCTACCCTGAGGAACCGAAATAAGGTGTCGACTTCAGTACTCATATGTATGTAATTGATCGTTGAGTAGAGAGAAAAGCGGACCTGATTTACTGCGGAGGCACAATGCACAAGCCTGCCATACAATATGTGTGTAGGCTTATGCTACCTTGGGGAACCGAAATAAGGTCTCGACTTCAGTACTCACATATATATAATTGATCGTTGAGCAGAGAGAAAAGCGGACCTGATTTACTGCGGAGGCACAATTATGATGTCGAGTTCAAAAATCAGCTAATACTTGCTTACAACAATTGTAAGAACACTACATGTAATTAGGATGAAGTGCGTGCAATAAACATGTATGTTAGGTTAAGCAACCAATTATGAGATGTAATCAAACTACATACACACATAAAATTATAATTATATTCTACATCAATTGTGGTACAAGGATATATTAAGTTTATGTGGATGTACACAACACCCAAAGGACTTGAGATAGACCCAGCTTTCACGATACCGATCGATCACCTTCTGGATCAACTAGTGAATCATCTTCTGAATCGATCGAAGTTTGTCCGTCCCTCTGTTTGCCCGCCAATCTATCCGTCTGCCCGTTTGTTCGTCTTGAATTCTTGCCGTTGACCCAAAAGTCACAATTTTGAAGATGTTTTTGTTGAAATTTGGTGTAGCGATTAATCCAAGGACGTGTTTCACTTTTTCTCCCCCTTTTCGTAAATTGCATTATTTTAAAAAGTCGTATGTGAAATGAATTTGGAAAGTGAATTTTATGGTGGGCGATGATCCACTGTAATGGCTTGTAATGGTTTGTAATATAAATATCAGAATATTTGTTTTATTTATTAATTGGATTATAGTAAATAGAGGAAAAAGTAATAAATAAAATAAAAATATCGGCATCGCAATCAAAAAAAAAGCATTCACAGGTTTGTTGCTAACTAATTTAAATAAAGAATCGTCAATGACGCCGTTGCCATGAAATATTTGTAATGTCATTAGAATTAAATATTCGATGTAAGTCGTTAGAATGAAAGAAAAAAGGAATAATTAAATAAAAGAAAGAGAGTGGAAGCATGTACAGATTCGTTGACATATATAACTAACTGTGAGCGCACGGGTTTTACCTACAAGATCGTTGTTAACGTTTGAAAAGTGTATCATCTGTTGAGAGATTTTCACCCTTGATTTATTTGACAATAAATAATAGAAGTTTTGTAATTGATTTATGAGCTTAATTACGGGATTAAAATTTAATTGTGAAAGCATTGCCACTATGTAAAATCCTTGTTGTATCTTTCCAAGATGATTAGTTTTTTCTTTAAAGAAACGAAACACGATCTTTTCTCTATACTGGCTTTATTGCAAGTAATCCATTTTATTTTACAAGCATACTACCGAGCTTTTATTTACGGGGACGCATAAAAGCGTATGCAAAACATATTGTGATTAGTGATGTGTGTTGTAATGAAGTAATCAGTGTTTCAATAATACTTAAACAGTATAACTATATTTGGTGAGCTTTATAGTTACAAAATTAATGTCATAATATACACATACATATAGGTAAGTGTTATAAACAGATTTGATGTAAGCTAAGTGTAAAATGTATTGAAACAGATTTACTTCGCAAAACATATACACTATGTTTCTTAATTAATATAATTTGTTGCCGTAGCTGAAAGCCTTCCTTTTACTTGCTTCGTTGTGCATCAATCACTTATGACGTCTGAAAAGAATTTAAATTATACTTCACAAACACGTTTTTAGACAAGAAAATTATTAAACAGTTGTGATTAACTTACTACTACGCAACGCTATATTTGACAAGAAGAAGTGTTGCCACAGGACAAGAAAGAAAACCTGTACTCTTCTCTGAAAACCCTTATTACATTTTTGCCAGCGCTTTGAGGCAAGGTTTTGCGATGAAATTGTACCGATGTATTTTGGAGTCAGTTGATCCATCCTCCAAGATACCATGCCGTTTTAGTAGTTATATGAGCTACATTTTCTTATACAAATTTTATTTAATCTATGGCGATTATTCTGCTTACCATTCAAATGGAAAAAGCGCTGAAAGGCTTTTTCTTGTGAAATTAAGTGGTTGATATGACCGCATCATCAGGAAAGTAAAATCACAGCTTAGTGGGTAATGCGGCGACGGAGTAACTTTTCAAAATTTATGCCAAGAATGCGAAGAGATCCATAATTAGTCGGATTTTTGCATCTAACAGTGTACCTGTTCAAAGTCGAAAAAACTCTGCTGAAATATAAGCTTTTCTTTCGACCTTGCTGTATCATTAAAGGCCACAAATTCTGCGGCCCGAGGATAAAAACACAAAACCCGTCTAAAAATATAATCTGACATCTAGTGAGAATAGGGGCTTTAAATGAAAAGTCGATTTAGAAGGTTCGGTTTAAAGATAAAGAGAGAGAGAGAGAGAGAGAGAGAGAGAGAGAGAGAGAGAGAGAGAGTTTGGAGATAAAAATATTCTTTGACACTTTTTAGAGAATCTAGAGTTTTATAGTTGCAGTTAAAATTGTGAAGTAGAGAAGCACGCATTCAAAGTTTGGAATTTTGATTTGGAGGAAGTTTTGGCTTCACTTTCAATCTGCGTTGCCTGCATCATATAATTGGTCTAATAATTACGAGCACTTCTATTGCTATTTGCTGAAATACGCTTTACATTTTTCTTATCTCAAATTGGTTTTTGTGTACGTGTTCGCATGTCAGTCAGTCTAGCCAAAATAAGTGTAATGCGGCTCTACAGCTATGTTCGAAAAACCGATCTTTACGGTTTTCGATCTTTTAAAATTGCAAGCAATATTCAGCAGAAAAGAGACGCTATGAATACGTTTGCGAATTGAAATTAAAATTTGGGTAAGCATTTTCTTAACTATAGAATGTTACTCTTAATTAACAGCATTGTTTAACTGTATTATAAAAGCAAGGGTTGATTTAAGGATTGACGCAAAGTGTATATATCACAGGAGCAGAGCCATAAAAATAGAACAGAAATATGTGAAGCGAACTTCTGAAGAAGACATCTACTCAAGTTTTAATTAGTAATACAATAATGAATAAGAAAAACTGAAAAATTTACATTTCTTGAACATTCGACGCTTAGCTTGAAATGTCGTTTGTCAATGTGCTTGTGCTCGATATAAGGGATTGGAAAAAATGACTTTTGTTTCCGGAAGCATAAATCACGAACACCTTTTTCAAGTGTTGCTCATGTCACCCATCCATTGCCCTCTTTGCTTGTCTTAAACGATATATAGTTATAATAAAACTGAGTGCACTTCGAAAACATGATGCAATTTTTGTCACTATCGTATCATTATAAACGTAGCCGTGTGAAAACTACTTAGTAGTTAGTAGTAAGGTTAGTTAGTATTTAAGGTATTTTTAATTTCTATCAAACGCAAACTTCTTATATGTCTTTAGATAATTTAAAAAAACCTTACATTTAAGTAAAGAAACATATGGCATTTCATATGCGAGGGCAAGCTTAGTATTGTTTGACTGCCATTAATAACGAGTACCCTCACCCAATTTCCAAACATGAAATAATTGGGTCATCGTACGTACAATAGTCGTATTTGAAAGATCTTACTTCAACAATTATCAGAGCCCAGCTAAGTCTACTCTGGGGGAATCTTCTTCTTTGTTTACCAAAATAAAATAAAATAATACGAGGTGCGAAGACCAAGGTCAGTATAATGTTTCAATTTTATTAATTATAATTCAAATTCTCTTTCGGAACTTGGAAAAATGATTAAATAGTAGAACATTTGCCAAAAATAAAAAGGTCAAGTATGAAGTTGAATGCTATGAGGCGACGGTTAAGGGTATTCGCCAGTGTATCAGAAGTATTAGCTAAAAAATGGAACTTGATTGAGAAATAAAACAGGCGAAAGTACTATAGCGGGTTATGGCTCGCCATTAAATGCTTTACATATCAATCTACTGTTATTCATATAACGACTTTTCAAAGTAAGTTGTGACATGGGTAGTGGTAGAAAATAACGATCGTTTATTGGTGAGAATCTGCCTGGGTGGGAAATTTCATCAAATTAATTCAAAAACCTGGAGGTTTAATATAAGAAACCAAGACGGACAGACGGACAAACAAGCTCAGCATAATAAAAGTTGAATCTATCCCAATTCATTCTCGGTGTTGCATACATAAACACAAGCTAAAATATATTTTTCTCAGAATACTTCCACAACTGCACTCGCATAAGAAACATTAGTCGTTATGCTATTTTTTTCATTCTTGATTGCATATTACACATATAAGTAAATAAATCTCACATTAACTTATATTCAAAACCCTTAACTATCCACTTTGGATAATGATAATGTGAATGATTATGATGATGAAAAACGTTAAGCATAAATTTTCATGGGCACTCATAGCACGTACATGAGAAAGTATACATTAAGTGATACAGCGACATTATCATAAACTGAAACCACATGCCACCTACAAAATTTCATTACCATTGTAGTAATCACACTTGTCTTTGCTACCCATCGAAACCACAGACGCTCACATGTAGATACATTCTCATGTTTGTACCATTGCATACATCATAATGATTGTCAATGGCTTTAAAGCGCATCCAATTATAATTCTGTTCTCATACTGCCGCAGCAATTCCTTCATGTACACATTTTTCACTTATTTGCTCAGTCACACAGAAATGAAATTCACAAATAGTACAAGCGAGCAAACGGACCATTGGACGGGCATTTTTTTGATTATGGCGCTCTCATGTGGATTTTCCTGCAAGATTTTCGTCACAAAAACGAATCACTTGTCAAATGTACACAGCATGTAATTTTCCTACAATTATATGCAAATTTTCATCCAGAACATAGCGCAACCAACAAAAATGCACACAAAACAGACACAAAAAAAAAAAAAAGAAGAGGAAGAAAAAAAAACTTTCTTCTCCATTATGATTGATAAATACAAGTTACGCGATATTTTTCATCGCTCTTTGGACAAATGTCTTGTATACGCCTGTACGCATAACGTTATGCATGAATGTATTAATGCATGAGAGTACAAATGAACCGTGCATTCCATTTGCGATTCTTTTTTCCTGTCGGTTGTTGCATCCTTTCCGTAATTCATTATTTATTTATGCGAAACTTTTGAGTTTTGCGACGACTATCGCATTGTCTTCTTAACAATTTCACGTTCGGGGCATTGCAAGTTTTAAATCGTTTTAAAAAGCTTATTAATAGCTTTCATGTCCTTTTCGCAGCTACTAGTTTAACGAAAACTTTCGCTTAAAGTGCGGAATTCGAAAAGTTTAAGATGGTGAGGTATGCTGTGTACAATATTTTAAAAACAAACTCATGGCAGAAATTAAAATTCAAGAGAGTACAACGAATATACGCAATAGCGATATATTAGGTAATCAAAACGTAAACCAAATCTTGTACAATGCAGAGAATACCTGCACGTCTTCCCTAGGAAGTAAACCTAATTGCAGATTAGTTTTCCCTGTTCATCTGAAAATATAACAAAATTTCACCGAACTACAATGAACGTAGAACATGAAGAAGAATGCTTTCATAGAATCATTGAATATATATATGGCATTAAAGCAGGTGACATAGGTGACTTTCCGTCCGCATCAATGCGAAAGTCTAAGTGAGAAGTAAATAAATGTCCTTAGAAATCCATCGCAACAAGGACCAGAGTAAATCGTTCCAAAACTTTTAAAGCCGCATTGCATTAGAGCAGTTGATAACTTTGTGATCAGCCGTGAAATTTTATCGAAATCGCTGCTGTAAAATAAAAAGTCAGCATCAGAAAGAATTGATAAAATTTCATCTTAGTGGTTTTAGTATTAGAGTAACTCTACGTCTCCCTTTTTTTTTTGGAGCTTGCTAAAGTAAGCAAAAGAGTTTCTTAATAAAATACACTTTTGATGTTTGTTTCATGCGTTAAACACTTTATTGAATTTATTTTCTTTCACTAGGATTTCATTAACGCTTCCTGAACTCTATTTTTGTAGTTCACATTCAAGTAACCAATATCTTGACACAGCTTTTATTTCTTGTTCCATTCACTTTTTTGATTTACCTCTTTCGCGGTTTCTTACTTACTTCAATGCCCTACATTTTAAAATTAACTTTATTTCCTTATTAATAATAAGCAAACAAGAGTGCGACCACACGACTGCTACTTTTGAGGTTCGCAATGTTGTTTTTTCGACTTATCATCATCTATCTTCTTGGTTGTTGTGTGCAGAAGTATGTGTAGGATTGTCATCCTTATTTCTGACGAATGAGGTTGTCCCGTCGCCATACCTTGGCTTATTCATTGTGATGTATTATTATTTTTTTGTATCTATCTCTCTAGAAAAGCGGTTTCGGTCCTTACATCGTCAATCAAATTAAAAATTTATTGGACTGTGACGGCTCCAGAAATTGGGTGCAACTACAAGGCTTACCACTCACTTGTTTCTTTCCATTTGAAAAGCTTGGAATGACCAACAAACTTGGATCGAAACTTTTTGTTGTAAAATTATGTAACACAAGCATGCTATATATGTATGTTTATATATACATAAAACAATATTGTAAAGTGTGCTTGAAATCAATGTTTTGCATTAAAGATCCACAAACATATCTTCCAACAAGTTATAGAAAATTATTACGTAATTTAAAAATTACGCGCAAATGATTTTTGTTTCCATATGTGTATGCTTAAGTAATTATACGCCCTTTAAGGTCCAAGTTAAAGATAAAATTCGCTTAAGTTCGTCGGACGTGGTTATTGTTGTGCACATCTTTTGTTAATAATTTTTAGCGAAAGTTCTTTGAACCTTTTTAATAATAACAAATAAAAACACTTTAGCGGAACACGTCCTTATTTGGGAAATGATCGTAAAAATGGTATGATCCAAACCATTTTCAATACCGTTCGTCCTTGGGCTAGAACACGCCAGTGTGCCAAATTTCATCAAAACATTCCGTAAATTACGACTCGTAGATTGAACGCAAAAAAACAACAAGACGGACAGACAAGCTTAAATCGATTCAGAAAAGAAGTATGATAAAAGGTGTGTCTATTTCAAGTCCTTTTGGATGGTGCATACATCCGTGCAATATTTTATATACAACATCTACCGTATCTAAGCAATAATAGAAGAACGATTGTCAGACATTTAACAATCACGAAAACGACAATAACCGTAAGCCCATACAGAGAGTGTAAAGTAAAGATATTGTTACGAAAATCCCAAATCCAGTTCATGCCAACGAATTGATTTTCTGAAATAATAAATTCCCTAGAGAGGGAAAACCCAAGTACACATTCGCGGCGCGTCATGCAGCTGCCGGCCGAGGTAAACGATTAGCGGAAAAGTAGGTTAACGGATTAAAAATGAAACCATGAACTAAGACAATGCTTGTAAAAATGTGTATAAAGTATTTGCGGAAGGCAGGGTAAGTCGGACAAGAACACTTGAGTCGAAAAAGAATACTAGAGTTAAGAAGTCGAGAGTATTGCCAAAGTAAAATGGAATTAATCCTCCCCTTAAAGAAATTGATTGTAAATAAAAAAACTTGAAGTGCGAGTATATTTCTCTTAAAGAGAATATCCACGATCTAGTGATGTGAGCCGTATCTGAGAAAAGCGAATTTCGCAACAATGACTTCTTCAGTGCTTTTGATGTTGATATCATTTAGTAAATATCGATTTTTCAACAGATTTCTTCATTTTATTATCTGTAACATTTCCAAATTATATGCTAGCGACAATATCAGACTAAGAATGATAATAATAATAATAGCAATAATCGTTATGTTATTTTCTTCAATTGATAATTTAGCCACGTTGAGTGGATGACAACAATAGTACTTACTGAATACAAAAAAAAGAAAAAAAAAAAGAAGGAAAAGAAGAAAGAATTGGATATCATCTCCATTACTTGAAAAATAAAAATTTGACCCTACTGCTACAGACACAAGCACACTGCACCCGAAAAACTTAACAAAGATATTTTTATTTGAGAAATAGAGGAGAATACATAAAATGAAAAATTGAAAGAAAGAAAAGCGCAGTTCGGAGTAATTTTTGTCCTTAATAGCAAGATGTAAGTTATTTAACTGTAAATTGCTTAAGGAAGACCAGAATAAAAAAATACTTTTAAGCGAGGCGCATCTTTTGCAAACAGAAACGATATATCCATGAATGTATGTGTGTGTATGCTCACTTGTTTACGGCATCAGCAGCATCAGTAACATGGCAAATAAAAATCCACATAAGGTGCAAATATTGGGAAAAAAAAAAAACTGCAAAATCTTATTGAAGCAAAAGGTGAACACATAAGAAGCGACCGCACAAAAGACCGTAGTCATAGAGTCTTTAGATTATATACGCGATACACATGGTCACTAACAAATCTTAATGGACTGTGCACAACTTTTACTTATTTTTTTTATTTATTTATTTTTTTTTTTATTTTTTGTTTTATTTTTTTTTTTTTTTTGTTGAAAACCACCTTTTTGAACTCAAGCTTAATGCATTTTATAACATCATCACAATGGCCATCAGTAACATCATCATGGTCATGATGTTGTTGGTAGCTAGAGCATCAGCTTTTTTCCCCTGTATGTGGTTTTAGTTCAAGTCCACAACAAGAGCATCATCATTGTTGCCCTCATAATATTTCTTTTGTAATGAAATACGATAATAAAAGCAACAACATACATACATATATATATAGTATATACCTTTTATTGGATTTGTTGTGAGCCATAGTAGATGTTCTTTTTAACAACTGACCACGAGACTACGTATGTAAGAATTAAGGTTATATCTGCGCCGAAGCATTATTATTTTAACTAAGACTGCTGTTGCCGTATTCTTTTCTTCTTCTTTTTCTTTTTTATTTTTATTATTTTTTTTTTTTTTTCGTGTTCTTGCCGCTATTAGTGAACTAGTGATTGTGCCTTGGCTTTACCGTTCATTTGTTGGATTGTATTGTGTGTTTACCAAACCGTAGCGTAATCGTTATGTATGTACCGGTCATCACTTAATCTACAATTGCAATTTGTGAAACATGTCTGTTGACGTTACTTAATATATATAACGACCAAATAACACATCTACATGCAAACACATATTCACGTTCATTGTTCATGCGTTCACAATGAATAACGTCCTTACCACCAAAGTACATCTGGATAACGTTGAAAAAAAAAAAAATGAAAATAAAAATAAATAAAAAAAAAATATTACATGTGCAGATAAGTTCCAAGTGAACAGGATAGCGCAGAATAGAATAGAATGGGAACGTAAGCAAATAAATAAAAATAATAATAGAGAACATACATCGAAACCGCTCAAACCATATCGCTCAATATTTGTGTTACTCTTGTGTTTTTTTTTTTTTTTAAATCTATTATAGCTTTTTCTTATTAGTCTGTTAGGAACGTAAGATTCACCCGAAAAATTTTGATTGTCAAAACTTAAACATCCATTATCAATATACAACGATTATCTCGCTATGGCTTATTCGTCTTATATTAACGCGATTACGTAATTCGCAACTATTTTTTTTTTTGTCAATATCGCCAAATTTAGGTGAGAAGACATTGTGAAAATGCACTATAGTTTAATTCAGTAACCTGTATGTAGATCTAAATATTCCTCTCATGTCAAGTAGACAACTACGAATCGACATAAAACACAAAATTTCAGTGAAAAATATATAGAGCAAATTTCCTGCAGCAAATGCCTTGTTATTCCCTAGACCGCTGGTGGTGCTAGCGAATTTCACTTAGTGCCTTGTTATTCCCTAGACCGCTGGTGGTGCTAGCGAATTTCACTTAGTGCCTTGTTATTCCCTAGACCGCTGGTGGTGCTAGCGAATTTCACTTA
>KK499893.1:500592-538472 GCA_000688715.1 Glossina pallidipes
GTTTACGAATTTTATTTTTTATTCTCAATAACGATAAGGCTCTATGAGAAGTTCCCAAACCGAATACTAGAAAAAAATCGTAGTTGTTTTTAAAAAAAGAGAATTTTTTCTTCCTTTTTGAAAAAACGATAAAGGATAATAGAAAGCTTTTGTTAGTAATTGGAATGAACGCTCAAAGAATATTAGAAAAAAAGGGAACTTTACTTTTAAAATTTTCGCATAAAGATCCCACATAACTTCAACGATTCGCAGAAAAATTTGGAAAATTCGCTGGGAAAAAAATTTTTGGGAAAGCCCTGTTGTCAGCAGTGGGAATAGCAAACTATTATTTTTTATCATCTGTGCTGAAATCACATCACAGTAGGTGCGCTTAAAAATACGCTTCCAACACCACGAGTCCCAATTAATTGACTAAAAAAGGGGAAAATGTAAATTTTCCTTCCACTCTTCAAGCTTCTTCCTTAGGTAAGGCGCTGACAATTGTAATAAGTGCGTACGCTTTGCTGCGGAAAATATCAATCGAAAGAGAATGCATGAGCATTAATGAGTCCGCATAGAATCTTTAGCTATGAGGTTACAATCTTAAATTTGGGAATGAACCTTGCAATGGTGGAAAAGAGCAATGCCCAGAGTTTCCTGTTAATCTTCATCAATCACACCAGTTCTCATACGAACGCAGTTCTCCAAAACCAAGTTAATCCACCGGAAAGGCCAGGATATGTATTTGGAGATCGGTTTCTGTACTGGTTTTGACATTAGCAGTGGTAAGTTGTTGCTGTTCTGGTTTGTGATCCCGAATCCCGAGGATCAACCTAAACAAACTAGAAGAATCCTAGCCTAGAAACACTTATAATAAGCTATAATACTCAAGAAAGACGACTGTGTGGAGAGTTGAAAGTTCCTTAGAATAAGTGTAGGAAAGATGTCGTGGATATATATATAACCAAAGTAGAAACAGCCTAGACAAGGAAAATGGGGCGAAAAACCGAGAAGCCACGGCACGATATATATTTGACGTGTAACCAAACTCTGTAGTTGATATGGGGCGTGGTCGAAAAAGTGCTACAATCCGAACCATTTTCAAAAGCGTCCGTCCTTGGACAAAAACACATCGGTGTACCAAAGCTCATCAAAATGTGTCTAAAATCGTGACTTGCAGTCTGAACACAAGAAAACAAGCCAGACAAGATAAGAGTCGATCGATACAATAAAGTCTGGGTATTACATACATCCACACAAACTTAATATACCCTTGTAGGTGGCAGATGATGAAGAGTATACTTAATATTTTATTAAAGTAAAAAATCTATTCCTAATAATATTATGTTCTGCTGAAGCTTACCTGGCTGCTAAATACGCCTGCCCTCCATCCTTCATTTGGCCACACTTACTGGAGTTATTCTCGATTTTAGGAAGAACTATTTTGATTATTTTGAGTTATGTAACTTCCTCTTTAGTGTTGCTTACTTTATTAAATGGTGTTACTTAAAATTTCACGCCAGTCAGGCTTAATTGTTTGTTTCTTCATGTTGTTTAATTAACAGCTTCTCTCTTTCAACTAATTATACATTATTAATAAATTAATGTTAATTTTGCTCTTTTTGCAATTTTACTTTAATGCAATTAGTTAAGGTGATGCTTTCTTTCGTATCTTTACGCTTTCTGTTACGGCAATTGAGTTGCTGTCGGACAGTCAGAAAGTGCTTGCAATCAAATTTCTTTTTGCACATTTCTTTTTAACATTTATAATTATAATTAATCTGTTTTAATTTAATTATTGCAGCTTACAATTATTCCCTTTCTTAAATTCTTTTATTACATATATTCCGGTGATGAGATAATTGTTAAACTTAGATAATTATTTTCCAAATAAATAAGAAATTCAATGTTAAAAATCGATACAACACTTGTGTAAGCGTATATTAAGCTTGGGCGGATGTACGCAGCACCCAGAAGGTCCACCTTTTATTTTGAATTACTTTCTTTAAACCGGTCTTAGGTTGTCTGTCCGTCTGGGCTTCTTGTTTGATTGTGTTCAATTTGCAGTTCGCAATTTTTGAGATATTTTAGTGACGTTTTTACGTTGACTTGATTCGATCCAAAGACGAACTTAATAGCGTTCGTCGGTCCCGGTTGAAACATTTTTCCGATCCTTTTCTATATAACAGCTTTTGTTTGAAAAATCGTAACTTGAATAATTGTATAGTGGTGTAGGATATATTGCATTTTATGGGGTCCCACAATAGTGTTTTTACTTGTGTTATTATAATAACGAAGAAAGTTTAAAAAAAAAAAAAGGGATTAATATACATAAGTGAAACTTTGAAGAAATACCCAAAGGTTACATTTTGCCAATAAGGGTTAATTTTAAGGATCATTTAATTTCGCTTTGTCTCTCCCTTTCTTTATCTTTTCTTCTATCTTCATTACTCTCCCTCCCGCTCTCTCTCTTTCTCTCTCTGTCCCTTTGACTTTATTATTATACTAACTGAGGTGAAAGCTATAAAAACTTCATTTATATTTAAAAGTTATACTTTATAACGTAATTTGAACGCGACATTCTTTTGCGGCAACCGAACAACAATCATAAAAGGACATTTGTAACATAAATGTGGAAAGTTTTTATTTTACAATTCAGATTCTAAAACTAAAACTTTGTCCGAAAAGTTATATGTGTTTCCTTTCGAAGCTCTTAGAAACTGATGTTAATGATGACACTGATGATAATAATGTTGAACTTTTTTTTTTTTTTTTTTTTTGTTAGATGACACGAACATAACATAAATACATTTTAAACTTAACCTTTACTATAATTCTTAAGTAGAAAATGACAAAAACAAAAAAGGGTAAAACAAAGCACAGAAAAAGGAAAAAAAAACTGTATGTAATTATAAATATAATACACATATAGACGCTCACATACATTGAACCCTATACATACATACATAATAATGATGTGATCCGTAGAAAGTATTAAGCATTCAAGAGATAAATCTTTGGATTCAATACTTTTTCGACTGTCTAATTTTTGTCTATATATATATGTGCGTAAGCATTAATATTACATGCACGGTTTATTGTGCTGCAAGCAATGTGGCTGGCAAGTCGCACCAAGCAAAAGCGCAAATGTCAAAAAGTCAACGAAAATGTAGAGAAGTTTTCCGTTTTTTGTTTTCTTCTTTTTTCTTTTTTTTATCCCTTCTTCTTCTCTTAATTTCTGGTTGCCTGCTTTAAGCACGCAATGCTTATAACAATTAACAAGTAAGAAACCTAAATCGTCCTTAAGGCGAATCAAGGATACTCATCGCCCGAGGTAAAATTTGCTAAGTTTTCTCTTTGCCGTATGTCTAATCAATTCGAAACGTTGTGAGCTTTTATTCTTATTATTATTACTATTACGATCTAAAGGTATCTTGATGTTCATTCTTCAAGATTAATTCAATTTTTCAACAAATCCAACTTAATATTTAATATAAACAGATTTGAATCACTTTATCTTGCAAATTGTAAAAATCAAAAGAAATTTATTATGTAATATGTTAATGTTATTGACTAACCCGAGCTTATCCCCCCAAACCAAACGAATACGACAAAATCGATTCATAAGATCATTTTAATTCAATCCAGGCTTGAATGGAACAAAAGTTGTGACAAAACTAAAACACCGGTCGTTTTTGATGCTAAGTTGAATATTGCTCAGCCATTTTTAATGTGACAGAACGTAACAAAACCACGCATATATATACACAATACACTTTTATATTTATACGTTATATTCATAAGTTGATTGAAAAAATATTGATCTCTTTAAACCATTAAAAGACTTCTTCTAACTTCGTTTACGTTATTCATATTCATGCAGATTATCATTTCAGATTAGACGAAGATATTTCTCTCGCATTAAGCTTAATACTTTTTAAAATATCTAATATATGCGTGGATGTATACAAGTATTGTACATTTAAGCAAGACGACGACATGTAGATGTTCATACATGCGTTGCAAAGTATAAAAGCACTTTGGCTCATTAGAGTTTTTTCAGAATTTTAAGAAAATTATACCAAACCGCATATACATATATAGTGAGAATGACTTGAAAAATACTCTTAGCAAGCTCTAACATAACTACCACCATTACATTAGACATTCATGTCGTTTTCCCCGCGACTCACTTTACTACTTCTCTAACATTAGCAACTTTATTTTATAGCAAAGAACGACAGCAACTGCAAGAGACAGAGAAGAACAGCAACAAACTACAAATGCCAAAAACAAGTTTCATGTTTTCGCTCAGCTCACTGTTCAGATTTCTTTTTATTTATTAATTTTATTCTTTAAGTTACGCATAGTTTTAACTTTAAAATGTAAAAATAGTAAATAAATAGGATAATAACGAAGAAAGTTTTTTTTCTTCTTATCTTAAGACGTAGCTTAAATTCTCAAGGAGTTTTTTTTCTTAAATATCGTAATGCCGATCCAGTTGTTATAGCTGTGCGCTTATGATGGGTGGGTAATATCCCCGATTAAACAGTAAAATATCGCCTTTTTCTTCATGGTTGTCTCAGCTCCTCAGACATCATTAGGCGCCCATTGCTCAGATCCAGAACTATATTAAAGACATCTACATGTTTCTTCGTATATTTTTACACTCCGTCGCCACTTTATGTATTCACCTATCCACACATAAAAACGTACGCAAAGTTCAGACGTTTTGATTTCCTAAAACGTCTATAGATTTCGTCCAACTATCTGTCTATACCTAAGCATATGTTGAACGCGTAGTGCATATGAAAAGATCTGAGGCTTTCATGTTTTACAATTTTGTTGATGTAAACACTAAAAGCAGCTTCGCTTGTTTGCAACAATATTTCACAATTTTCCTTGTCTCCTTTCGATATAAGATCGATTGAAGGAAAGTAGTGGACTTTTGGAAGCTAAATTTCGAGTCCGTGATCGGTTGTAGTCGAAATAAAGCTGATAGTTAGTTAGCAGGTTGCCGAATAAATCATGGCACTCGACCCTATATTCGCCCCAAATCATATGAACATCACCAAATCGTTCCTTCTCAT
The DNA here is from genome assembly GCA_000688715.1 of Glossina pallidipes. Classification (NCBI taxonomy): domain Eukaryota; kingdom Metazoa; phylum Arthropoda; class Insecta; order Diptera; family Glossinidae; genus Glossina; species Glossina pallidipes. The sequence continues at coordinate 505,662 of KK499893.1, forward strand.
TAGTTAGAAATTTGAACATCGTTTTCGTCAAGACCTTTATTAACTGAAGACTTAAGACCTCACGGCATGTTGTAGAGTTGCCGAGTTTAATTCAACCCAGAAAGGCGACGCCTTGAAATCATGGATCAGGAAGTCAGTGGTAGGTTTCAATAAATTCAGATTAACAGATTTTGATAATTATCCTCCTTTCGGGGACATGATAATTTCCCTAGTACCTTCTTTAAAATAATTATACCATTTCGATTAGTGTCTTTGTCACCAAGTTAACAACTTATTTAAGCCCAAACGAATTCTTTAGGAGGTGTCAACTTTTTGATAAACATTTCCGTTTTAGGCTGGAGTTCGCTTGCAAATTTATCCAGCACGCAAATGCAAATGAGATAAATATAATTTTAAAGAGCACTGTTGCTTACTCAAAAAAGTACTTCTTTAGCAGACATTGGAGATAATTACTGGGGATATTAGTAGACCTTTCACATACTTATGGTATAACCTCTCATGCAAAAATAATTTTAAAGATCACTGTTCCTTACCAAAAAAAATATATTCTTTAGCAGACGTTCGAAATGATTACTGGGGATATTAGTAGACCTTTCACATACTTGTGCGTTATAATTATATACCTTGTGGCTGTGTACATTGGCTTTACAGTCGCATTAATGACAATAAATGGAAAATCGAAATATTCCAAACAATTTTAATAGAGTTCGCCCTTGAGCCCGAACATGTCATCAAAATATCGCGCAAGATGTGACCTGTAAGTTGAGCCCAAGCATATGTGTACACACATCATAAGCACAAATCTGACAATATTAATTTAGGAAAGGATCTCGAATTGGTTGATAAAAAAAAACGTAAGTATATTTCAAATCCCTCTGAATATTATAAGGTACACGAATAATGTAAGGTACAAAGCAATACATACCAGGGAGTTGGCAGTGACAAGTATAAAATTAATTATCGGTTTTTTGGTTTTGATCCTTTGAATACGACGAATCAACTCTATTGACTTGTGGAAAAATTCTGCTTATAAATCCTCTTACAAGCAAGTCACCAAAAACAAATTTCATTGCAACATTTTCGTGCATTTCACCTTTTAACTGAAATAACATTTTCGCTAGTCACCAACTGCGTCAACAGGCAAAACGTCGGAAACGTGTACTTGGTTTTACAATTTGGTTTTCTAGAAAATCAATTCGTCTTCATGCAAACTTTTCTTTGCTTTTATCAAATTTGGTGTTTCCATAGCACTATAAAAACGAGACAACTTTTGTGATTATTTGCCACCATTACAAAATCTATATTTACCAAATGTTTTTAATGCATAGCCTTAAGCTTATACTCTTATATACTCTTATATACTCTTGAACAGGCAGGATAGAGAGAGAATCTATTTAGACGCATCCCGTCTATCTTCTGCTGAAATAATAATTTCCATCTCAACTTTATTTTTCCTTTCACATTTTACTTATCGCACTCATCAGATGAAATTCGAAGATAGACTTAATCACTCAGCGCGCGGACACATAGAGAGACAGACATGGTTTAATCAATTCAGAATTTTGCGCACACAGGGTCTTCGAAGCTTCCTGTTGGATTTGAAACGCATTATGAAAAAACAGCAAAATGAGTATACGTCCATCCTTCAGGGGTGGGTATAAAAATATCTGAAATATTAACATCAACTTCCGTTTGTTTTCTTTTTCTTCCTCTTTTTTTTTTGTTTAGTTTTTATATGCTACATCACTTGTAAAATCAAGGCATGTTAAGTTGGTGCGGATATATGAAACATTCGGAAGATTTTGCGATAGACCAACCTTATACCGATCGACTCATAATCACTTTTCGAGTCGATTTGAGCTTGTCTGTCTGTCCGTTGCTCTTGTCTTCAATCTACAATCTGTAATTTATGGGATATTTTAACGAAGTGTGCTGCAATGATGTGGTTTGGCCCAAGGACGAACGGTATTGAAGATGGTTCTGATCGGGTCCTTGTTCCACTGCTCACACATTCATGAAATTACCTGCAGGTTTATGTAGGGTGTTTAATGCTACGTCGTAGACTACTGTAGTGTTGATTTTTTTTTTGTTTTCAATTAAACCAACTGATAATTCTTTCAATTGGTTTTCATTTTTTGCAGCCAAGTGCAATAATTCTTATAATAACATTAGAAAAGATTATTTAACTAATAACATAGGTTTTTTCATTCTGAGGATTTTTGTTGTCATTTGGCTTTTTTGTGTTTTTTAATGATATACATTTCATCCTCTTTTATTATCAAAAGGCATTTGAAACAACCTTTTAAAATAGATTGGCATAGAATTTTGCATTATTTTTGCTAAATTTCTGCTTCAGAAATAGGTATTCTTTGTGGTTCAGATTTAATTGAATTGTCATGCAACGATGCATGCAAAGAATTTTTGTAAATATTTAAAAAAAAAGTAAATAAATAAAAAGGAAATTATTTATGATTCTTTTGCAAGCATGATTTTTAACAATGAAATAAATGAAATTAAAGACATATAAAAATTCTTGGTCAGATCTTCTAATTGGATACAGTACGTTGCCACATAATCGGCTAGATGGGAGTTGCCACCATAGTATCATTTCCGCGAGTTCAATTCCCAGTTGGGTCTCACAATACTTGGTCGCATTTGTAAAAAATTTCTTGAAGAGAACCATGGAAAGAACTGAGATATATCCGATCTATAGACAGAGTTTTGCATCTTCCATTCTTATGTCTGGGCGTAGCCTCAAAGGATAAGTTATTTATTCTAAGTAAAGTTTGTAGTTTGGTAGCAAGTTGGCAAAAGTGAATGGTAGTTAAGAAGCAAGACAATGAACTCAGCACGCAGTTTAGAGCTCAGTGCCATAAATTTTACTTTAAAGACAACTTGTTTGTGCTCGTAGCTGAATTGGCGGCTCGACCGTTAGCAATTTGGATAGACATCCATTAGGCTACGCCTACTTTCTACACCTTGCCACACTTCTTTTTAACTATCAGCATGTTTCTCGTAAAGGGGACATCAGGTGAGTGATTGGCCGTATGTACGCAACCATCGCATTACATAATAGGATAATAAGTTATATATGTGTGGCTTATTTTGAATATGTCTCTAATGCACTTTTAAAACGAATCTTATCGGCCACTGTATTAACGACATTGCTATGCTAATATATCCTTTCATAGTAATTCATATGTTTATGAATAAAAATGTGTTTATAAAATAAATTTCCCAAATAGCTAAACGATTCGATTTATAAAAAACAAGCATTTATAATTCTTCCTAATTTTGTTTAACTATATTTATAAATACATAGTTAAGATTGCTTAAGGGCTAAGACGCTCGTGCGTGTGCAATGCACATTTTGATATTTACTAAGGCTCATGGATAATCCAGAATATATTGCATTTTACCTTTTTTAAGGATAACAAACGAAATTCAAATTTTGTCTGATAAAGTCCATCGATCTTATATCTATCTATAAAATTTTAGGGATCCATTTTAAAATTTTTAACTACTGCTAAGCAAAAATCAGCTAAACTCGCATGCGATTTAAATCCTTAATAAAATCGCTACTGATAAAGACTTGATTGCAGGATACGCCAAAGATCTATTCGTCCACCATATATCACATCTCAATTTATTTTGTGATTTTCCCTTATTTTAGACCTAAAACTTTCAAACCCCAGGGCCTCGTTAGATTTGCCGAAAGCAGTAAATGAACTTTTCTGTTTGATTGGCTTGACTGTCTTAATTTCTGTTGCCAAAGGCTTGCACATCTTCAGCGGCATAATGAAAAGTTCCATAGCCAGCGATATAGGTTAGAACATAAGGACTTCAGTACCTACACGATTTACGGCACTGACTAATTTTATTAGCATTGAACTGTTCCCCCTGATTACTTTCAAAATTTGTTCATCTCCCTCAGCGATAATCCAGCAGATACCGATTGGATACCGATTGCGATCTCTTAACAAGTGAAGTTAAGTTGGAATTGATTTTACCTAAAATGAAACATGAGTAATCCAGACTAAAAGACCAAACTTGATGGTATAGAATATATATACCTTGTGGAGTCTCTTGTGGAGTTTCCTTCTTGGGCGTTACAAACGTTTTGGAAAAATTAATATATCCTTCATCTTTCGGTGATGGGTAAAAAAAAAAAGGATTTTCTTGACGAAGACATGCTAAAAACGAACTGTAATAGTTTTTCATATAAAGGCTTATCATATCAATTTTTCTAATTTTTTTTCAATGCTTAAAAAGAACGTTAAGGGAGAGAGTCAATTTTGCGGTAAATTCAATGCCCATGTGTTCGTTCTTTCAATGAAGAGTAAAACTTAAAACCCATAGGAAAAAAAAAATATAAGTAAAAACCAATATTAACAATAAAATAAACTTTGCCGACAGTCACATATAAGTCCTATTAAACTGTCTAAAATGTGAAGTGTGAAAAATAGTCAAAATACGTCGGTACGAAAGTTCGTTACGACAACGGAAAAGATAACATATGTATATTCTCATATCTCTAAACATAAAGCAGAGAGTGGTTAGCCAGTGAAGCATTACTTCACAGCAATGTCATTAAATTAAAAGCTAAAAAGCCAAAGGCATGTTACTACGCTTCATTGAAAGAAAAAATTTAAAAAAATAATACGAAATTGAGAGAAAATGAAAAATTGAAAAAAAAAAAAGAAACTATCAACCAACCCTACACTATTTTCACATGCCTAATGCGAGTGTATGCTATGGCTTAAGTGAAATGGTTAATTGAAGATGCCCTGCTCCGCCATACCTATCCAGCCGACTAAGCCATAAGCACTGGCCATAAAAAATAGACACAAAGAGGAAAAGAAGTAGAAAGAAAAAAACATACATACATACGTACATGCATACATGCACATATATAACGCATAAAAAATGTACAGGAATACAAAATTAAAAACTGAAATAGTTTCGAGTTAGTTATATATGTAAACTGTCTATGTATGTATGTGCCTATATTTGCAAGTTACGGAAAGTTCAATATAGCATCCGAAACAATCGAGCGGGTGAGTTGGATGGTGCGTTGACTGGCGTAATACACATAAATTGTTGTTATGTGTTTGGCATAACGTTACACTTGAAAAAGGGCTTTTAGCCAATGTTCAGCGACATTCAAACATTTCTTTTCTGCAACAATTTTTTTGTTTCAACTCATGACCGGAACCACACGGCATCATGACATGACTTCCGCCCATATATGACCCAAACACTTGCACATATCGCACTGAAGTTCTGGTCAACACTATTGATGCTGCTTAACACAAATAATAAAAAAAAGTCAAATAAATAAATAAAAAAAAAAAAAAACGAAAAAAATGTGGAGAAAATTGCAATTGATAGAGGGCATGTGGTGAAATTGAATAAATGTCCAACTCGCAGCAAAACAACGTAGAAAAAAGTTCACAAGAAAAAGAAAAAAAAAATATATCAAATAAAAAAGCTTTTTTCACCTTTTTAGGCAAATCTTGAATACCCAACGTTGAAATGTTATTGGTCTCATCAAAGCCATATATTTATACGAAAAATTTTACATCACTTTCAGGCGATTTTCCGGATCAGTTTAAGTGCCATCTTGACATATTTCCGTCGAATCTACTTTAATTTAAAACAAATTCGGCATACACGGCTCAGACGGTGCCTACTCCCTATATCACTCTCTCTCTAAAACTCTCTCTCTATAACAAAAAAATTATGAATAATTATTCCGTTAAAAAGTCCGGCTGATTTTAGATGTTTCCTACAAGCATCTTGGCTATAACTTCTATCCATATATAAGCAAGTTTGGAAGAGAGCAGTTTGGCTTAGCAATTGTTTTCTTTTCTATAACCAGGAAATCCTTAAAAGTATTACGAAAGTTAGATATGCCTTGACGAAGAAAATTCAGTATTCCTCGTTTTATTGGTTGGATTCTGGTGGTTTTGTAACTTTCCTATAAATATCTGCTATTTCTATAACTAACGACACTGTAAAGTGTAAAGGCATTCGTTAATCCCCGGTTGGTTTTCTTTAGCGATATATGTCCAAAGATTTCTTACATTTAACTTTATACGCCTGGGGATGAGTCCCATTTTCCATGGTACAAATTCGCAAACCAGTAAACTCCCTCATAGGATGTGTACTACATTTGATCCTCTAAGAATCAATTTACGACCTTAATTAGGTTCACATGGAAATGGAATGAATGCAAATAAACCATTACGGCTTAAAGATTGTTCAGAGGGAAAAAAAAATCAAATTATTATGGGAAACATCTAACAAAGTTACAGGTTAAAGAAGACATTAAACTAAAAGTCAATAACTTCCATTAACGAACTTAATCGGCTCATTGATATCGCTTTCGTATATTTTTCTTTTGGTGTCCAAAGATGTCCAAGGTTTTACCCTACGAATAGACATTTATCCGCTTATAACAGTTTTGAGTTTCACATGAGATGAGTATTTTTAGACGTTACAAACATAATGAGAAAGTTAGCTTACCCTTGTTGCACGATGACACATGAAAAACTACGTAAATGAAAGACTAGTATATGACATAAAAGTGTATGTGTATGTACAGCTGTACATTGGCTTTTTATTGAGTTGTGTTGAGTTAGTGTTTGCGTTTTTTGCTGCTTCTTTTTTCTTTTTCTTTTTTTTTTTTCTGGTAAAATTTAAAGTTTTTTACCCGGAATGACAGAAAGGAACTCTACAACATAGTTTTTGTCTTCCTATTAATTTTCTACCCAAATTGTGTGTACATACATGTGTATGTGACTATATGATTGTTTGCAAGCAGTTTGACCGATTTGAAGACGTGTATGTGTGCATATAACAGGAAACAAAAAAATATACATATTAGCCTAAGGTTAGTTCTTAGAATGATCTTCAGTTATATATGTGCAGCATTATTAATCTCAGTTTGCCTGCATGTGCCACGATGTCTAAGAACATCATCAGTTGGCTTAGTTGTATATAAGTATCGTTCGTTTGCCATGCTTCCTTTATAACAACATATACGCAATCATATAAAAAATATTCGCACAAGTACTTCCTTAAACTCTAATAAACCACAGACTGCGGCAAGCAAGAGCAGCTGTACTTGTTTATGATCCCTAAGGAAGTCTACTCGAAGAAAAAGGAAGAAAAATTTCTAAGAGTTCGCAACAACACAAGCACATGCACATTTTACGTTACTTCACCTTTAAAGTAGAAAATGCTTTTGTAAACTTAGCAGATTTTTATGTGTGTGTGTGTGTGTTTTTTTTTATCCTTTTTTCTCCTTTTTTTTTTTAGTTGCGCTCTAAAACCAATGTTTTAACGACTTTTGCTATCTGGTAAACAAACATGTGTTAGATTTTCAAAACAGATCTGTTGTTATTTATAAAAATAAATTCACTTTGGTTTAATTTGACTTGAGATACCCTATGGAGAAGCATGATGCGATGATAGCATTCAGTTTTCCGGTCAATGCCTAAGTAGATCTGACAGTTTGCGATAAAGTGAACTCAAAATTATTTATCAGAAGAAGAACAAAGACAATGACGAAAGAAACGGAATAACAAAATTCCCTGAACTGAAAGGAAATTTTTATCCACGAAAAGTTAGAATTTGAATTTCAGAGTTATGTTATTGTCACAATAAATTTGAAGTTTAGAACTTCCAACGAGTACAGAGTGCAAGAAAAAAGAAACATAAATTGCTTTTTTACAAAACATTTCACACTTAAGATACGGTTACAATGAAGTCTACGTAGATAGTTTAGAGATAAAATGTGATAACATTGGAATGATATGAGGAACTTGTAGGGTTCAGTTCATATTAAATTTATAATCATTTTAAGAATTCAATAATTAAATTGAATTAAGATTAAGTCGTGAGGAAAAACTTGACTTCAAACAACAACTCGAACACGAACAGGTCTAAGAAAAAAGTCTTAAATCTCCAGCATCTAAGGCGGTCGGCTTTATTGAAAAGCTCAACTGCACTTAAGATTTGTTTCCGCGACAATTGAGTTGTTAGTCGAGATCCTTTGGCTATTCGGGCTTTAGAAATCTTTCAAGTTTTATCGTCAAGTCTTACTGTAGCAGACAGTAGTAGAAGTCATTTCATTTTTTTCTTTCGACAAAGGGTTTAATTCTTCATAGCCAAGTTAACACCTACGCCGCATTGCCAACTAATGAAGCAAGGTTTGTTTGCGAAAAAGAGTGTTTGATTCTGCTTTCCCAAAGAAGAGGTTAAAATGCTGTTCAAGCAAGAAACAAATTATTGGATATGTGGGAAGAGGACGTATTGACAAAACGCCAGTACCAAGAATGGTTCGCAAAATTTCGTTCTGGGTAATTTTGAGGACGAGGAGAACCGCTTCGAGCTGATAAAAACAAAGCCAAGCCATCAATTGATACAATGCTGCATACGAGAACTTTTGAGATCCATGATCACTTTAAAGCCACTCTCCTTTCATTTTAATCCAAAAAACAAAAGCGTAATGACTTTCCGGCCAGCCCAATATTTGATGTCTCATGCAAGACGGCAATAAAAAATTGCACGAGAGGTAACATTGCCGCTGAAAGCGAAGACCTGAAAAACCAGCATTTCACAAAACGTAATCACATACGGGATCGAAAACACAGCCCCTGCCGAAACAAGAGGTTTAAAAGAAGACAAAATCAATACCAATTTTTAAAAAATGCATAACGAGAGTTAAAATACGTAGGCTTAAAATAATACAGAGCGATGCTAAATATTTTGCAATTGTTATATAATCAAAAGTGTAAGTAAGAATTAAAGGAGAACACATTCGGACTAAAGCTATTTACTAAGTGATCATAACACAACAGAAACATAGAGTGGATCTACAATTCTATTAAGAAGCAGTGACTAATCTTAAAGCACTGCCCGAACGCAGATATCTAAAGCAGAGAAAAGTATTACAAGACGATGAAGAAGCGATGAAATCAGTTGACTATCGATTTTAAAGGAAAATCCCTTTGAGTTATTTAACAAATTCCTTCACAAAGGCCATCAATTTCTTATTCTTGGTTTAGCTTAAAAAAATTATATATATTTTATATATATATATATATATTATTAATTTTTTGCATTTTCTGAACATAAAAACGCTTTCGAAAATAAAAAAAACCAAAATTATTTTGAGATAATATTCTTTACTTCCATGGCTGGTACATTTACATATTCGGATACTTGCAAACACACCTTCAGTGCATTTACACCACTTCAGTCGGTTTTGCTTGATATTCATTTTCTCTATACTTCGTCCATTCACAAACGAAAACATTATGCACGTCAGTAACATCTCTGAATTGTGCCGTTCGTAAGGCTTTATTTAGTTCAGGTAATGATGCATGTGTTGAGTGGCTTGTTAAAATAAGTGAAGACTCTATGCAAGATATGGGCAATCAGGTGGGGTTGTGTGCATACACTTTACAGACTATACGGCAGCAAAAATTCAAGTAACCACTCATAAGTTTGTAGCAGTTAACTGGTTATGGAGTTCTTGTTAGATTTTATTAAAATTTAAAGATAAGAAATTATTTGGTTCACTTAGTTCACTTGCACGTTGAGTTGACTCATAAACCAGAATATTACAAAGTTTGACATATATTTTCTAGAGTATCTTGACTATCAGCTATTCCCGTTATTACTTTATGGGCAGATCACGTCGATTCCAATGTCTGCGACGAAAAAATATTCCATAAGGAGATCATCGCAAATTTGATGTGAAGAAAATACGTGTATTAAAGGATAAAAAATATTTTATTCGAAACATTGTTTATTGTTATCAGATGTCCAAGCTATAGAAAACATAACTTCCGCCATGTTTGTCCTCTACACAGTAACAATGTAAAAGACGAAGACCAGAAGTGTGTAATGACAACCATGTCATAGTGATAACGGCTTTTCCATTTGTATTAATTATTACTTCATTCTTTTATTTTTCATTTAATTTTTCTTTACAAACGTTTCAATTAACACAACAAAACCACCACCGAACATTTTTATTTAAAACAAATACCTACACATCTCACTCTACTAGCACTACGACACGTGTGATGCTGACAGCACTTTGAAGGATAGAGCGAATGTTTAATTATTAGAATCTGCAGACAATACTTAAAACTGACTAATATTGTGTTGCTTGGTTGTTGGTAACTTAATGTAAGGTTGCGTCTCTTTGCAAGGGCTCCAGTTGTTCTTGATCCGCCTGAGTGGCCGAGTAGGTACTAATCTCGACTACCAATCCGGCGTTTGCGGTTTCAAATAGGTAGAGTTCACATCGGTCGTAGTTTTAGTAAGTACTCAGTCGGTAAAGGCAATACTGATTGGCCACACATAGACTAGGCTGGGGCCGCTTGTTGATCTCTTTTCTCGCTTCTTTACTATTATAAGAGCAAGAGACATTCCTTGGTATTAGTTTTAGTTCTCAATGACTTGCCAATCGAGGGCACATACACTAGGTTGTGGACGCTTTTCTATCTCTTTCTCTCCGACCGCCACCGGTGAAAACAAAATATGTTTGCGTGAGACAAGATGTAATCGCGCCCAACTAAGCTTTAGATATTAAAAAATGCAGGAAGACCACGGGAGCCCTACCTGGAGAAGACATCATGTTCGCAGTTATGTAATCGTAGTAATGTAGATCTCGCAATAGGCTACTCGACCTTTTGCCAAAGGTAGAATTGTTATTTATAAAACATTTTTTGCATTCCATTCAGTTTACTTGGAGTCCCTGCTGATGTGGTTATTGAAAACATTTAGATAACAAAGACCGTAAATGCTTTTGTGATAAAAATTGTCACAATTTCCCATCAAGTTAAGATGGCCGATGACAGTCATTCATTTTTAGTTTATCGGTTAGCATGATCTTATAGTTAAAGTCTTTACACCGTGAGAAACAAACGTAAACTAAAAATCAGACACTTTTCTATAATACATTGGGAAATAATTCACGTTTTCTGATGAATTCGAATACAATTTTGTGGTATTTTTTTTTCTATTTATTTCGTCTAACTAGACGATAAAGTAAATAATGAAAAAAGAGCATAATTATGGACACCGTGTTCTCGAACATATTGAAAACTAAAGACCGTTTATTGCGATTTTTAACTTTTGTTATGTGACGCCCTTAACAATTCTATCGAGTTGAATGAATTTTCACCAAAAAATTTTACACAGCACAACGCAAAGTTTAATTTTCTGTATTTAGCTTATCTCTCGTAGATATTTCTCTCTTTGTTTCGGAAATGATATTCTATCTATCCATATAGCTAAACGCATATACACATTCTTTCTGATGCATACACATACTTACTCAAATTTATATTTACTAACCTGGGGCATTCTAACACATTGTAACGTTTAGAGTTTTCTCAATTTGTACATATATATATATATAGATACGCAGTCCGTTCAACGTATCCAAAAAATTGAACAACAAAATTTTTTGGCAGAAAAAAATAAATGAAAAATTTAACCAAATAAATAGAATGTTAAAATTGTTCGAAAAGTTTTATTTTTCTTATTTTTTATATTTTTTTTTTTTGTGTTTTTTTTTTTTTTTTTTTTTTTTGTTTTTTTTTTTCAGTTTATTTATTGTTGTGGATTAGAAAAATTCCCAAAAATTCAATCGAGTTTATTAAAAACCAAAAAGTAATTGCATGCATATATATAAACCTGGTTAAAATGAACGGCTTACTGGATATATGAAAAGCAACTTGAAGCAAGTTGATTGAAAAATTTTATTTTAGTTGCGTTAAAGTTGTGTAAAATACTATATTATTTTTCATTAAGGGATCAGTTTTCATTTTAATTTGGATATAACAAGAAATTATTACTATGTATAAGAGAGCTTTAGGAAAAGTATTTAATATATATATCCACCTTCTAGTATTTTTAATTTTTAAATATGCAAAAAAAAAAAAATTTACAAATTTATTCAAAGCGCTTTGCCATTTCAATAAATGGTAGTTGTTTTAAACATATCTGGTAAAGAATTCAATCAATTTTCAATTTTTTTCAAAAGTACATGATTTTAAAAGTGATTCTGTCGTCTGATTATAGGGAAATTTATATTGCGCTGTAGACTTATACCTCACAAAAGTTCGACGTAGGACGATGAATCCTGCATATCCACAGCACATCGTGTCGGACTAAGCAAGCACCTCTAGCGACTCCATCCACGAAAAACGATACTATAGATTAGATTTGACAGCTAATCATATTTTCATTTAGAGGAAGACAACAGGTGCACGCGCGAGACCACATTCCTTAAGCGGCCTTTATTTTGTTGAAGTATTTTTTTTAAATGCTTTTAAGTGAACTCAAGTACTTTCTAACGACATTTGTTGGTTTATTAAAGAAGTTGTACATCAAGAAGTAACACATTAGCCTGCAATATCTCAGCAGTGACTCATTTAACATAGAAAGTCTTTTTTGACGTACTTGGGGGATAGCTGGAAATTGCAAAGTAAAATTTTCTTTTTGCTAATGAATGTATCACAAAATGTTAAAACATTATTTATTCACTCATCTAAGATGCACGCCTGTGTTTTCCTTTAATGCAATTGCAGACAAAGTATTTTTATCTAATATTATAAACAGTGAAGAAACAGTAAACTTTTCTTATACATTCTTTTCAACTATTATTTTTTTTACTTCTAACTATTATTAATCCCTACAGGATTTTTTTTTTTTACCTGTCATAGGAGCTTCTGACAAAAAACAAAAAAAAGTTTTTTCTCAAAAATTTTGTATTACGACCCAACATAACGAGTATCATTAGGTGGATTCAATTAAAAATAAATAAAATAAATGCGAATATAAATAAAGAAATGCGAAAAGGAAGTAAAATGAAGTAGAAATAAACTAAAAACAGAAAAACGAGGAAAAAAAAAACTATTGGATTGCCCTCTATGTATAAAAATTTTACAGGCTTTAATTGGTTTTTTCGCGAATATGGCTCCATTGTCCAAATTTTCTAATATTTATCAAAGAGATTTCTTTTTTTTATTTCCCAAGTAATACCTTTCCCGAGTATTAGGTTTTTATTACCTGCCCTTTCATATAAAAAAAAAAAAAAAAAAAATGAATAACAGATTTTTTTCTGGCAAATATACTAGTGTTACGGTTTCATGCCTGATTAAACAAGCCTATCGTTCAATACGGTAGGAGGATTGTGATTGGATCTACTACTATATAGGAAACAAGAGCTGAAAACGAAATTCTATCGTTAAAATTTTCACCCCTCACTTCAGGTCATACTTTGCCCAGGAGATTCAAGTAAGCCGTTACTTACTACAGCCCTAAGACTGGTATCAGCAATATTTGCACGATTTCTTTTTAGTTCTTAAAGGCCAAGCTGCGACAATCTTACTTGTTTACTTACTTAGAGAATCATTCAGCATAATTTTACATAAAACTCATGATTTTTTCCATCTATTTCTACCATTTTATCAGCGAAGTTACAGTGAAAACGTGCGAAAACAAGCCAGTTCTTACTTCCTTTTGTTATCTATTTTAGTTGTGGGCGTGTTCAGATGGCCATATAAGTTTTAGATCAACGTTGACTTTAAAATGTGAATTTCCAAATTTTGGCTGTTAGCCAACTGAGCTTTTGGACGAATCATACCCATTTTCAAGGTCGATCTGCCATCATAGAAAGCTGTACCATTTAAATACCGTCAAAGATCATCGTAACGTAACAGCAAACTTCGTATTAAAATAGCTTTAAAAACTGAAGATTAATGATTTCATTTAAATGATTGCCTGCGAACTTCTGCAAAAGGTCGTACTTGGAATACCAATTTTGGTGAATAAAGTCATCGAGAGTTCGCGGTTTATTGGGATAAGTCACAACGCGGGAACATAACCGTAAAAGTAAAAACTCCTATGCAGTTATATCGCATTTTTGTCAATTACTTGGTGGTTGAACTTTTGTTGTAATAAATTGATGGTACGAGAAGATGTATGACATGCTGCACCATTTTGTAGAAGCTGCATATTGTCCAAGCCGAAATCATCTAATGTTTGGCCACAAAGAGTCAGCAATCATTTTTCGCGGCATTCTCTATTGAAGGTAATTGCAATGCCATTTTCATGTTAAAAATGCTAAAAGTAATTTTTGTCCACGTAAAAGTCGTTGGGGAACAACAAATGTGTTTTCTTTGCATCAAGTGGGCAGCATTCCTTATCTACGAAGCCATTGAACTATATGAACTTCATCCCATTGCACGAAATCTCAATCACAAGTGTGCTCTCTTTTAAGTCGACTTTCAAAACCTCACAATGGATTCGCTTCATATTTATTAGATCAGCTTTCCTTCATCTGGTGAATATGAAAATATCTTTTAATATTTTCATTATGAAAAAATGACTAATTTTAGTAATACTTATTCTTGGACGTAAGATTGTTTAGTGAATTTAATTGTATGTTCATTCATCTCTCATCGAAATTTGTATCTTCCCAGTGGTAACTAAGATAGAAATTTAATCTAAGATTAAACTACGAGTCTTACGTAAATTTTTCATTCTATTTGAAGAATTTGACATTTAAAATTTTGCTTTAACAATTTCCTCTCATCTTCTATATAGATAGGAGTTTCTATAAATTGACGTATAGTTGATGGTAATGCGCATTCGAGTAGCCAACAACACTTGAAAAACCACTTACCACCATTTCAAGCGCAATCTAATTTAGCGAAATAATTTGAAACCGAAAAATGTTTTACATTCATTGCAATGAAAAAAAAAACAAATTCTTCCACTGACCGTAAAAGTAGACGCAAAAATTTTATAATAAGAGAGAACACTCATAGCGTTAGCTATATACATAGTGTCGTATTAAAAATACAATAAATAAAATTTAAAGAAAATATTTTCATAATTTGGCAGTAAAATCATTGAAATATTTATTTAAGTTAGTCCAGTATCATACACTATGTGTGTAGGATAATAGGGGTAAGCACACGATTAATTTTATTGTACAGATACTGTACGAATATTCTAAGTGTATACAAAATATTCAGTAAGAAAAGTAATTCATTTATGCACTTGTTATTAATATTGTTAACGTTGTGATGTGTTGTTGTGTAACCGGTGTGAAGCATCATCATCTCTTTCTAATTTACATTTTCCCATTTCTTTGTCTCTCCTTCGTTCCGTACATGCAGAGTAAATACATTTACATGTTTCCTTAAACATTTCCATATAATTATTTCATGTATCACATGCATATGTTTTAGATGTCGTTCTGTCTGCAAGTGAGAGAAGAATACTAAATTTATTATTCTATTTGCGACATCCTTACACACATATTGGGATAGTCCAATATTCTGAATCATAATGTACATGTCCATCTATCCGACCATTTTTATAATCGCTAAGCTCCGAAAAACAATAAGAAATAAAAATCTGCACTACCAGCTTTTAGTCACTCGATATTTCCGATCTGATCAAACGCAATTAAATATAGGTTGAAGATGAATTACCATATGTTAACAGTTTATTGGCTACACATATTCGGTTAATGATTCACTGAAATCGTGAAAAACGCGCAAATAAAGCGGTAACCTATGAAGTAAACTTAGCCAGTTTCTTTTCCTTCGCTCGTCCCCTAGTGTTCAACTATGGCTTTCTAGGCGTAAAACAAAACACTATTTATTCATATGCGAATCCTTTCCCAGCATCACACGGTTATCTTGTGGGTTTGGCTGCATATCGCAGTACAGACTACAGCGACTCGTCATTCTTTAATCACATTGCCCGCCTTTGGAACAATCTACTAGCAACATCTTCTCCATCGAGCCTGACTTTTCCACATATATGCCGAAGGTACCCAAACAATATTCCCTCTTTCCATCTCTTGCTTTCTAAACCCCTTTCTAACCACCATAGTGCTTGCACGTATAGAAAACATCCAAGATAAAAACCAAAACAAAATGAGCCGGCGGGAAAATCTGCCTTATAGACTTTAAAAGCTATATGCCTTATAATCGTTTGGTTCTGTGTCCATCAAGTTACGGAACTAGGACTGAATTCTCAAGAAATATCCTTTCAAAAATGTTCCGATTAAAGTCATTTACAAAAATTTTAAACCTTGAAAACATCCTCATCATGGCATTTGAGATAACAGGTATATAAAATACACTCTTTCAGCCTTGAATTCGTAGGTTAAACCTGCACCTGAATCTACTAATGCAAAATAACCTCTTGAAGCCATCTACACACCATTTTTCTGGAAGAAGTTTTGACAGTAATGCAAACGCCATGTAATTCCAAGTAATGAGTAATAGGCTGATAAACCTCGCTGTTCAATGCTTTATAAAACCTCCCAGCAACGGTTTCTAAATTATTAAACAAGCTTTGGCTTTACCAACGTTATCTAAGAAGCTCGGTCCGCAAGATTTACTAAAAACTTGTTCACCTTAATTTTCGATAGTACACATGCAAGTAGTAATGAACGGTGGTAAGTTGTAATGAATGGGGAACATCAACTATGCCGTCCCTCTAGAAATCGACCATGCGCCCATTATTAACCATTCGGAAAGAGACTAGCGTTGGTGAAATTCCAGCAGAGCTTCGCAAATGAAACTTAGCTTTGAGCAGATAAATCTTTTTAGAGCATTGTGATGTTACAGACATGTTACAGAATGTCCTGAGAATTGAAATTTTCAGAAAGCAAATAACTTAACATATTCTTATTAATCTTGTTTTCGATAACATAGCTTGTCTTCAAAAAATAAAAATTTCCCGACAAAAATTTCTAAAGCAGAGTTGGAAGCATTTTCGAAAGCCTAAATATTCGAACAATGTTTGCAGTTAAACCACAAATGCCCGCGTTGACGCTTGCCTTAATCAGCTCTTACTTCTATGCCTTGTCATTTCTATGGATTCTTTTCCTGAGCTCAATATTTTTTAGATATGAATTTCCTACCAAAAAAAAAAAAAAAAAATACAATGATTGCGATTAGATGCTTTTCGCTAACGCTTCGCCGTTAAAAAAGAAATCAAACAATTTTTATACATATGAGATGAATCCAAGGTTCGTTACATTCTGAAAATAGTTTTTTTGTTTTTTTTTTTTTTTGTATATTTTTACACTCAAATGGTATAGTGTTTAATTTGTATGTGTATGTAAGACCGGGTTGTGTTGTATGTTTAACAATATTAGTGCATTTCTGTTGCCTTTAAAGTTATGATGCATAGCTGTAGCAGTTGTGGTAGTTGTAGTTGTTGTAGTAGTTGTAGTAGTTGTAGTAGTTTTAATGAAGTTTTATTCTGCATAAACGTACTCTTGCTGCTGAACGGCAAATAGCATTAAATCAAAACATAATTCAAAATTGAATGTACATACACACATACGCACAACGATGTATCCCAATATGGAATAAACTAACTCCCACTATGAAATGAAGTTTCTCTGAAAGGAATTGTACGCGTTTTATGAGTTTTAGCTCTTACGCTTGCAGCTAATGTTTTTTTGTTGTTGTTGCTTTTATTGTTGTTTTATGTTTAAAAACTTTTTTGAACATTTAAAGTTTCGTAAATTTGCTTATGTTGTGCATATTTTTATGACACATACAGTACTACGTAGATACATAAATATTAAGTTACGCAGCTTAATTGTTGATTGTTTTAAGCTGTATTTTATTTTGAATTGTTTTTTTCTTTTCCCCTCATACCTTCTCGTCTTTTAATTTTCCATATTTTTAAGCTTAGAAATCTGAACTTTTGTTAATATTCGTTTATTTATATATTTATTTATTTATTTATATATTTTTTTTAATGTCTTCTCCCATTTCTCTTCATATATTTCTGTATGAATGTGTTTGTGTGTAAGTATTTTAAATGCTTTCTCTAGGAAATTTTGCGTATAGAGAAAGTTTTTCAAAATTTCTATTTCCGTTAAGTAAATAAATTTTTATCTGCCATATATAAATCTATATATATATATTTATGTATATATATATATATATATATGTATATATGTGTCTGTAATTTTGCTTAATGGTATGTTTAAAAGGATAAATAAAAATAAGTAAAAGAAAGTTTCTAGCTTAGTAAATTTTTATGCGTAAATATACATTAAGCAAGAGTTATAGTTTTCAGTTAAATGATTTATAATCAGTTAATTGTTTTGAAGGGTTAGGCCAGGCTAAGGGCAGGCTTATCATCAATATTACTATCAAAATAATCTCTAGACACCTAACGGCTTAGACGGATACAACATTTTGGATTCAGAATCACTTTCTGAATCGATTTAAGCTTGTCTGCCCGTCTGTCCGCTTTGTTTTCCTATGTTCAATCTATAGGTAACAAACTTTCCAATATTTTAATAGAATTTGTTATACTGATGTGCTTTTGCCGAAAGGCGAACGCTATTGAAAATGGTTCAGATTGGACCACTTTCTCGACCACTTCCTGTACAGCACCTTATTTTTAAAAGTCGTTATATGTGTAACTGTGGAGTGGTGTTAGGCATTTAACGGTGGGCCATGGCCCAGTGCAACGTTTTATTTGTTTTTTCCAGTCTCTAGTATTAGTTTCGAACCGATCTGTGTGCATCCCCATCTTTACTTAAATGAAAAACTTTTATCGATTCTAGAGTACTGCCTTATTCGTAAGATTTCGTATTTTGCTTGGAATTTAACATATCGAAGATAATGTTCAAGAAGTTATTGATATGAATTTTTCCTATTAAAGACAGACGGATAGAGCGGATGTTTGTATTAAATTGTCTTATAATGCAACTCAGGAGCACTTCTGCTGACTGTTTGCTTCTAATCCTCAAACGAAAACGTGCTTTACTAACTTGTTTATTGGTTGCTCTCATATTTAAAGAAGATTTTTGCTTTTCTTGCAAGCTGAGATGCTTAATGCTTCTTATATATTCCTGCTGTTATGACTTTGGCAGTTTCTTTTAGAATATATGTATATGTAAAGCTTTCTTTTTCGTAATTAAGATTCAAAGTTTAGTTGTTTGTTTCTGTCTATTTGACTCTTGGAGAAAGTATTTATATATTTCGTTACTTTTTATCATGTGAATATATGTTCTTGCCTGCGTTCCATTTATGTGTGAACTTCAAATTGATGAAATACATTTCACATGCTAGAAGAACATCTGTCAATCTGAAACATCTGTCAATTGAAAATGATTTCTCTTGTCTGTCACTCCGTAACTGAAAACAAGGAAGAATCCTCTTATATTACGTCTCGTACAATTTTAAGTATTCGAGACGTCATTGGACGACATATCCCACAGCATAATATGCCGCCAATGCTTCATTTCGCTATCCGTATTGAACGGTGCAGAAAGAGATTTTAAAACAGACTTTGTCACCAACGAAACCTACTTTGAAAGAGCTGTGAGAAGACCCCCCTATATATACAAATGCCTTCTGTTTATATATATAGATTACTTAAATCTCAAGGCTCTAGTCTCAGCTACCATCCCGTTGATTACTTTCAGTTTTCCTTTCTTTGTCTTTCTTTCCTTTTCTTTTCCTTTCTTCCCTCTTCTTTACTTTTCCCTTTTCTTCTTTTCTTTATCTTTTTTCCTTTTCTTTTCTTTTCTTTTCTTTTCTTCTCTTTTCTTTTCTTTTCTTTTCTTTTCTTTTCTTTTCTTTTCTTTTCTTTTCTTTTCTTTTCTTTTCTTTTCATTTCTTTTCTTTTCTTTTCTTTTCTGTTCTTTTCTTTTCGTTTCTTTTTCTTTTCCTTCTTTTCTTTTCTTTTCTTCTCTTTTCCTTCTTTTCTTTTCTTTTCTTTTCTTTTCTTCCTTTCTTTTCTTTTCTTTTCTTTTCTTTTCTTGTGTTTTTATCTCTTCTTTTCCTTTCCTGTCTTCTTCTCTATTCTTCTTTTTCTCCATTCTTTCCTTTTCTTCTTCTTTTTTTTCTTTTCCTTCTTTTCTTTTTTCTTTTTTCTTCTCTTTTTCTCTTTTTCTCTTTTTCTCTTTTTCTTCTTTTCTTATCTTTTTTTCCTTCCTTATCTTTTCTTTCCCTTCTTTTCCTTTCCTTTTCTTACCTTTGCTTTTTCTCTATTAAAATTAAGTTTTCAACAAGAAAATGAAAGGCAGTTTTCGTTGGTTTTTTCTTTCAATTTAATTCAAAAGTTCCTTTTCCTCTCGTATCCTTCTTTTCTATTAAATATTAATAAGTTTTCAAAGAGAAAAGTAGAAGCAATTCTCTTTTGTTCTTTTCTTTCACTTTAGCTTAAAAGTCATTAAATCTTGATCTTTTTTATCCTAATGAACTCCAATCTGTTGCTTTCCTTACTATTATTGAAGTATACCTTACTTGCTTTCTTAGTTCTTTTTTTTATTTGACTTTAACTTGTAATTGAGTTCTAAGTTTAATTTAGAACACCTCAGTACCTAGCACCGGGCATTATTCTATTGCTTATGATCAGCTAATCACACACATTACATTTAGCTAAAGAGCAACAACTGCCCATACACCATTTGGTTATATTTCAATGAAATGCGAGTGTTTCTAATTTTGTAATTAAATTATTTATTTCTTTCGCAAGAGCTGCTAAGACTACAGCAGTTTTCTACGTTCTGTCAACGCTCGTCAACTTTAATGAACTTGACTTGAAAATTAAATTAGCAAACTTTCGTCGCACAGGTAGACGTTAGCAGTTGAATTTCTTATGAAGTTAAAATAATAATCATAGGATTTTTAAAATCGTAAGATGCTTCATAAAAATAATAAAATTAAAGGAAGAAAAGAGAAGAACAATCGCTTGCAAAATAATAATCGTTGATGAAAAAAAAAATATTTTAATAATGAGAAATAATCAATGAGGATTGGGAAAGCGAGAATCGGAAAGCAATTGCTAGACAACGAATGTTATATTTATAAATAATCCCAGGTCCCTTTTAGGGCTTATGAAAAGATGTTCTAAAGAAATTAAAGACCCATACGTTACGAAGTGCTTGTGCACTTCATTAGTTAGGCCAACTCTTGAATCTCCTCTGTGGTTTGGCTTTCTATTGCCATATTGATTTCGTGAAGTCTGTTCAAAGAGACTTCTTGGTGTTTGCTTTGCGAGGTTTGGGATGCGATCCTACTCTATCTCTTCATTGATTTGTCTATATTGAAATGTTCCTCTTCCTCTTTAGCTCTTCCGTTAAGCTATGTGTTGATGTCTATTCGCCGACTTTATTAGAACTTATTGATATTAACATCTCTGGTGGGATCTCAACATGTTTTGTGCTGCTGCAAGTACCATAATGCCATACCAATCAATCCGTTTCGGGTAATGTGTAAAATGTTCAACGATCATTACCACTTACTTCATCTGTTCGTTAATAAAGTGAAAAGCGCTATATTACGGAACTAATTGTTAAACATTTTTGATTTACTTGTGTTAGTAGGTAGAGTTGTCGTTTGGTACTCCCATATATATATTTAAGCAAAAAAAGGAAAAAACTCTTCATAGTACATATAGTTCACTAGATACTATCAGTCAACGTTAATTGCTTTTCCATATTTTGCACGACGACAGCGCTGCTGTAATCGCTTACAGAACATGCTTTAAACAATATTTACATTTTACAATAGTGATGCGAAGTGTTGTTGGCTTTTTTCTTTATGAACCTTGTTCTTGTCTCAAACCTTTTCCGTTTGGTTTATTCGTATACAAAAACAAGGAAAATACCGACTGCGATGTTCGTTAATTGGGTTATATTTCAAAGCTTGCACGAAACATATTTCGTTTAACTCGCATACTTTGTGACATTTGCGATTAACTGAAAGCATCTCAATAAATATATCTTCCGGCCGTCCTTATTCTAATTGCTTTTCGTATCGTTAATACAATACATACATACACACTTACACACATAGGTATTCTTTTTCTGCGTTACAATTATGTTAGTGATATAAAATCGGTTATAGTATATCAAGCAGTCTTTTGTACTCTTTACTCACTAAAATATTGAAAAGAAAAATAAAATGAAATCTTATTTTCTTCGCAGGTTGCCGATCAGCGGATTTTTAATATTACCGCGTGTAGAGTGTTCTGATCTTACATTATCGCTTACATACATGCATTTCCTTCCGCCAAAGTTACACATAATCTATTCATTTCTAAAGGTTTCTCATGTATGAAACAATTTTCTGTATATATGTATATATATATAGATATATATATATATATATATATATATTTATTTGTAAATATCAATCTTAATACATTACTTTCATATTCATTACCAATAACTTTCCTATACAAAGTTTAGTCGTCTTTAGCGTTATCACTTTTTTTACGAAGGTTCAAAAAAGAAAAAAAAAAAAATAGAAAAATACAAGAGTCTCCCGTTTAACGTGGCACTTGTCGAATGCGGTTTCGAAACAGCACTTCTTGGGTTATTTGCCGAAATTCAATACACTGATGTGTTTTGGCCCAAAGACAATGATTCGGAATGTACCACTTTTTCGATTACTTCCAATATAACTGTTCATGAAGTCACTACATACATACCTGTAGAATGGGGAATTTTTTATGTATCTTTGAAACTAATTTTAAGCTATAATATCATTTTACACCTTAATTAATAAATCAAGTCTCGATATAACTTAAAGAATGTTTCCATATAACACGGTACATATTGTCTTAGTCTTAGTTTAAATAAATAAATAAAAAAAACATTTGTATAACATGTCTGTACTTATACAAGAGGCCCCGGTATATAACTTTTCATATATGCGTACATATTCTAATTCTTTATACATGTACTGACTAAAATGTTGTTTGCAGAATTCAAATTTTAACTCTTTAACTTTTCTGTCATCCATTTTGAATATTTTCAGTGAT
The DNA here is from genome assembly GCA_000688715.1 of Glossina pallidipes. Taxonomy (NCBI): domain Eukaryota; kingdom Metazoa; phylum Arthropoda; class Insecta; order Diptera; family Glossinidae; genus Glossina; species Glossina pallidipes. The sequence continues at coordinate 528,522 of KK499893.1, forward strand.
ATTATTTTTGTGACAGGTGACGTTAAATTATATGCTTATGTGTAGTTATATGGGAAATATTAAATATTTGTTTATTTATTTATTTTTTTTTTTTTTTTTTGTTTGTTTCCCTTATAGTTAACATAATGTTGTTATCGGAGCTGCTGTGTACATAAGCATAACCTTAATAATTATCATAAAACATCTTGCAAACGCATTTACATTTTGCTAAATTTAAGATGTGTGCGAGGAAAGAAATTTTTGTAGTTTTTCTTTTTCTTTCTTTCCTTTTTCGAGTTTTGCGGATGAATTCATTTTTATTTTCTTATTTGTTCATAGCAATCTTGAAATCTTGAAATGTTTTCAATCATTTAAAAACTCTAAGTGAATAATTTTCTTTTTATTTTTTAAATCTCCTCTGCCAGATCTCAAATTTTTCCTTTTTTTAACTATACATCGATCACTGACACACTAATGTCTATCACTGCAACCCTGTAATTGTCCCTTGTGCTAAATTCCTTCGTCCATATAAGTCAATATCGTCACAGTGGATATTCCATAAAATGATTGTTAGGGTAAAACAAAAGCTTTCATTGTTAGATCATTCGCAAATATTAAGTTCGTAGAGTGGGAGCACAGTACGTATGATCGATAACATAATAGTAATTATAAAAGAGCTTTATATCGATAAGAGATCGATGGTAGCTACCTTAGCTAAAAGGACGAAAATTGTATTGTGACTTCTATTTCTCCACTGACACTCACTGACAGTCGTTGCAATTGAAAAATTACAATATATTTAAGATTTAGTCATGTTCTGTCTTTCTAAACATTCAACAAATTAAACTTACGTATACGCCCCGTACTCTTATTATTTACTCTTATTATTTTTTTAATCTCTTTACAGGTGTAATCGACATCTTCTCAAAATACACAGAAGAAAGCCTTAAAGGTTTTAAGCCGCATACTTAGGTAAGTTGAACATATTTCTTATCAATAAATAATTTCTGAATCGATCAAACTACGACTGCCCATTGGCATGTCTCTGCTTGTGACTTTGTGTAACAAATAATCCTACAGTTGCAAAATCTAAGATATAGACAAATGTATTGGATAAATGTATGGATTGAGCCCGCCAAACCCCTGAAAGGACACATCTGTAGTACAAGATAAACTAAGAACATCTCTATTTTCAAAAGCCAAAAAACGGAATCCTGTTGTACTCATTACTCATAAGCTGTATATAAAAATAATTATAGCGTTAAATATTTTCTTGTTGAAACGAGAAACAAAGCACAAAAAAGTACTTAATACAAACAAACAGATTTGTTTATTGGAGGACGATGTAATGTAGAATAATGAAGGATAACTTTTCTCTCTGTGGCATTGTGCAAGACATAAAACTTAATGTAAAGTTCTTTGTAACAACGGGTCTTCATGTATATCTTATGATATTGATCCCATAGTCCCTATACATCCACCTTACCTTACCTTTATACCTTACAACACTTGTGGTGCACGGTATATTTAGTTTGTTTGCGAAAATATGTAACACGGAAAAGGGCTTTAGATAGACCCCACTTTTTTTATAATACCGATCGATTCAGACACCCGTTTGTCCATCTGTCAGCGTGATGTTTGTCCAAATAAGTTTGTGTTTAAATTACTAGTCACTATGTGTGGAGAGTGTTGATGAAATTTGGCACACTGGCGTTTTTGGAGTCCACGTTTTCGACTAGTCCCCATATAAAGACTTATTTTGAAAAAAAAAAATGCAATTTTAAAAATTTTTCGACAAAACTCACTATGTAACAGTATTTCAACATTCTAAGTTGGTATGGAAAATTTAGTTCCACTGGAGCTATTTTTGAAACCCTCTCTCATATAACCGTTCCTACGAAAGCTGATTTTTCGCATAGTAAAAAGGTGTAGTTTTTAATATCTCATGCTGAAAATTAGTTCATAACAGTAAAATGATATAGAAATCAACCTTACCAGATTTTGCTCACTCAAGTCTATTTGTTGGATACCGCGAAATATAAGGATATCTCCTATAAACGAGCTGTTCATGAAAAACATGCCTTGCATGAAAACAGTGCCTAACTTTTAGTGTATACTACGAGTGAGTAACTATATTAGGCGAAATGGTGTAGGGTGTCAAATGCCAGGCCACGCCCGACTATAATTCTTATTCTGTGTTCTTATTTGCTTATTCTAGAGAATAGAAATTTGAACTTTTTTTCTTATTTTTCTTACGTTTAAGAAAAAAGTGTTGTATCTGAACATTCAGCCACAGTCGAATATAATTTTCTTAGTTATTCTATTTAAAAGCTTTTATGTAAAATATTTTCGATAGAATTTCATTACATACGGCACAAAATTTCGTTATCAGTCAATGGTAACATGACCTTTAGTATGTTATTAGTTATTAAACACTCAAGTTCAGGAACTTCTTTAACTTGTTTTTATAAAAGTACCGCGTAATGCGGCTGTCGATATAAAAATTTAATTAAACCTTCATTAAAAACATCAAAACATAAAAAGTTCAAAAAGGGTTTTTTAGTTCTAATGTTTAAGAGATTATAGCTATATCACCTACACTTAGAAGATAGAAATAACGATTCACATAGTTTCGAATGCAAAAGGCAATGGCAATGCCCGCCTGTCTGTTTCTCAGACTTTTTAAATTCCCAAATCAATAAATACAGATGACGTTTTTGATTAATTGATCATTACAGAGGATCTGAAAAAATTAATAGCATCAACACAGAGATTCAAGAATATATAATTTTTAAACAATGCTGGAAGCATTGATATGATAATGTTTGTTGAAAATAGATAGAATGTCTAGATGTTACTCGCAATTGTGAATACATACAGCGTAGTGTCGCATCGTCGACAGCTTTAATCGTATTTTGAAGACGTTGACGAGCCGAGCAGTGTTTTGCTCGATGCTTTCTGCTTTTTTAGTTCTACAAAGGCAAATATAAATTGCAAACATTGAAAAATATATAAGTCAGTTATTGAAGGAAGGCTGCAAGCGAAAAAACTTTTCGAAATGCCTTGGGATGTTTAACTTTGAAAACTGTCTTCGCTGAAATGCTCGTTATGTTGTGCGGCTATTAATCTAAAATAACTCAAGGCTTTTACTTTATTTTAGCTATAATTTATAAGCCATTGTGCCATCATAGCCTCAAATAGTAAAAAATTCAAGCAAACCACGTACACCTTTGTGTATGAAAATTTGACTTGTTCGTCCACCAGCTCAGTCTGTTGTGAGAAGTGTCAAGTTTATAGAAGAAAAAAAATTAATTATAACAAGTAAAAACACTAATGTGGGTCCCAGCTCACCTATAAGTGGCCTACACTAACTTACAGGTATTCGTCTAACAATTTTTCAAAATGCGCCGTTACATGGAATGTGGTGTGAAAAGCTGTCAGATCTGAAGCATATTCAATAGCGTTCCCCCTTAGACCAAAACACATAAATGTATAAAATTTCGTCAAAATATTTCAAAATAGGGGCCCGCGATTCCAGACGGATAGATGGAAAGGCAACCTTAGAATCATATATGAATCATAATTTTTTCAATAGATCGGTATAACAAAAACCTTGACAGATGGGCAGATGGACGGTCTTTGTGTGGATGTATTCAACACCCAGAAGGACTTCATATAGATCTACCTTTCATGACACCGATTAACTCAGAAATGATTCTATAATAAAACGTAAGTCTACCGCAAGTTCTTTCGAGTATTACAGCAGTGCGAACAAATTTAACATATCCTTCTACTACAAGCCATGTAGGGTATAATGAATAAAACGATACCGCTTGACATGCCGGAACATTTTTGCGATTAAAAACGAAATCGGAATAATTGAATGCTTGGTCTGATCAACATTCGCTTCCCTTGATATAATTAAAACTAGAAGATGGCAACAGCTTGTTTTTTGACTTCTTGTTGATTCATTCAATGACTTTTTGAGAAAACTTTACAATTTGCAGACACTTTGCACACTATTTCTATTATAAGCTTGTAATGAATGGGTTTTCTTTTCTTCTTCATATTTTACGAAAACATTTCAATGCACAATAACTTTCATTTATTTTCTTTCTTCATATTTCTTATTACACTTAGATGATGTAAATAATTAATCATAGAATATTGATTTTCTTCAATACACAAGCAATAATTCATTTATGTAATTTCTTAAATATAATTTTAAAGAGTTTGACGTTTTTTTAAGTTCTTTAAGGTAATTTTAAGTAATGAATAATTTTTGACGAATAAATTTACATTCGTCGTTATCGCTAATTATGAATGAACGAAAAACTCGGTTAAAAGACAAAAAAAAAAAAAAAAGAAAAAAAAATAATATCAAAAATTCTTTCTGTAGCCGAAAATTTTCAAATAACTTTATTTGCATTTTAAATGTGCAATTGCGTAAAGTACATTTAAAATTTAATTAAAATTTACAATAATAGACACAAAACAATAATTTTCTGTTCCATTTCTCTCACCGCAGAGAACCAAAAACTAATTGTTATTGTTTTAATGTAAATTAAAACCTATACCACTTAAAAAATATATATGCAAATCACTTGTTATGCAAACAAAATATTTCGAAACATATGTTTATGTGGAATATATATAGCAAAATACAGCAACGACTGCTCCTTTATTTAAAATAAAATAGAAAATGCTAAAAGTAGGTGTGCGAAAATCTCTCCTCAACTGGCGATGAAAGAGTGAAAAACTCATCATCATCATCGTCATCATCATCTTTCTCTCTCTCTCTCCCATTATAATGTTATTGAAATCAATAATGTATTTTATAACAAGTTGAAGCAAATGCATTAGAGAAACGAACCATTAAAATACAGAAAAACAACAACAATAACAATCAAAAACGAGGAGAATAATATAATATAATATGATAAATAACAGAATAATGTGAAACAATGAATTAGGGAGTTCCAGCTCAAGCTCCAGGTTAATTTTATCATTACCATTTCTTCGATTAGATTCTGCCAATCTAGAAAATAAATACTAAAAAAATTAAATATGGAATTACCTTGGGACTCGTGTAGAGGAAGAAGAGAGCACTTTTATACAATTTCGATCAAGTTTTTTAATACTCACCAAAACATTTTTTGCAAGAATTATACTTTGACCCCGAAGCAGCCATGTTAAAGAATATATATACAATTTTTACAAAACGATAACATGTTATGGTAACATTAGCATACCATTCTTGGGGAGAACACATGACAAACATTTATTTATTTCTATATTTATTAGGTGTGGTTGGCACTTGCCAGCTGTTACTAGTCGCTGAGTGCAACCACTAGCCAACTGCTACTCCTTGCCGATTGCTACTACTAGCTAGTTGCTGCTACTAACTACCTGCTACTCCTTACTAGGTCCTACTATTTGATACTATTTGCTAACTACTACTATTTGCTAGTTGCTACTACTTACCTACTGTTACTACTTGCCTGCTGCTACTATTTACCAATTGCTACGATTTGCTAACTACTAATATTTGCTGGTTGCTACTACTAGCCAGTTGCTACTCCTTGTTGACTGCTCCTATTTTCTAGCTAATACTTCCCAACTGCTATTACCTGCTGCTTCGTACGATGAATATTAACGTAACCTTAAATAATGGTAGCTCGGTCAACGATTGAATAATTGTGGTAATTTGCCATGCTTTGTACGGGCAACTCCGGGACAAGTGGGTGAGAGCGCTAAGAAACCTAGATAGTACTGTTAAAAGAGTTGAGGAGATAAATCTTCTTTCTGTGGAATTAAATCCACAGCTTACTCCACGTTGCGTCGATGGACAAGAGAGACAATAGTATTGAAAGTAGCCCATCCGCTTTTGAGACTTTTGCTGCACATAGCCGAGGAATTTGTGAAAAGACCTGGATGCTTCCACCCTCGTGTATGGAAGCTATATGCTCACTTTGGCCTAACCGTGACACCGTAAACGGCACAAATGTCGGATGGCGCGTTTGTTTTATTGCTTTAAAGAGGCAAAACTCTTAATTGGTCCTGGCTTTCAATAATTTAAGTGCTTTAAGACTTGTTTTTTCATATGAATAGATTATAAAACAGAAACAGATTTAGAAAAATTATGCCACTGTTGGTGAACACCGGATGATATTATCTCTTAACAACATTATGGTTGGCTTAGGTATTAAGTAGTAAGTATTAGTTAATTAAGTGCTTCTCAAATTTGCCTTTGTCTTTAGATGGACAACAAGGAGAATGTAGGTGAACCGAAGAAGCTACGTTAACCTCCAAAAGAACTTGCAAGACTATTGTGAGCTTGAAAAAAGTCTTCGACTAATTCACTACATTTCCTTAATAATAGCTTTAATTCTAATATATCTCTATGTAAAGTCGATACAAACTTAGAAAACAATGCCCCAAGCATTAAATAATCCCTACGTATATTTGTGTTCCTTATCATTCCACATTTATCTGTCATTAGTAATACATCATTTTATTGATGATTATTAACACATATTTCATGTTGCATTGACTTTATTGGAAATGTAGGTTGACCTACATTTTTCATATATGTAGCTAATGCAAGCAAATATCATTGAAATATGAAATGCTTTCTACAGTTCAAGCAGTGATAGTGAAAGGAAAAATTACAAATTTTTAATTTTTAAAATTTCGTATTTAGATTTTAAATTTAATTGAAGCGGAGCAAGGAAAAATCGCACTTCCTCCTGATATATACATAAACACCCATCTACACGGAATGCTCCGTTCTCTATGCTTTGAAAACTATAATCGTTTTCAAGATACTCAATCATCACTGACGCAAGTTTCAAACAATTACACAAATTTCTTACGTACCCTGCTACAAGAGATTAAATCCTTAATGCGATTTGAGATAATTTCATTGCTTCGAGCAAATATATGAACATCGCGCTGAGTTCTCATGGCCTAAGCAGCTCTGGTTAATAATTCCGGCGAAGTTGGACGAAATTGGAATTTGTACGAGCTTAGGTTAAAATTTTAAAAAACATTTTTAGATGGTTGCTAGGTTTCTCCGTCAATTTTTACGACTTTAGACCGGCCGACGTAACTTTGCAATCTAAAAGCCTTTTCATAATTGATGCACACCAGTTGAACGAGAACTGCTTGCAAAGATACGGTGGTTTCATGCTTCAGGTATTTTTTTTTTCATTTTTTTTTTTTTTTTTTTGGAAAACGATAATCAATCACAATACCATATATCCTTTAATTGTGTCTTCAACATGGCATATAAAAAAACACAATTCCGTAAATACTACTCCATAATCTTCTTGCATGCCATTTTGATACTCTACTTCTCCGAAACCACCTGTTCGACATGTGGAAATTGAAAACTGAATTTTCAATCTACGTTGACACGTAGTAGACTTAGCTAACACACAAAGTTAGCAGATTTCCCCAGCATATTTTATACCATTTAGCGTGTAAGTCGTCCAAAAACGACTACGCATCACCTGCTCTTGTCTTGGCATCAACTTGGGCAACAATATTGTAATAACTATTTTAGATGCGCATGTATATATAACAACACCTGTTAAAAAGTCTAACGAAGTGTTTTTTGGAATAACCGTTGTTTAGTTGAAATTTTTGCTGCTGGGGGCGCTGCATATCCAGCTGTCATTGAGGTTTGTTTGTTGTTATAAAAAAAAGAATGCGAATATATATCAAAAAGTTCCATTCACTTTAAAATAAAAATTTTTCCTTTTTCGAATGAATTATGAAACCACTCTGGCCGATGGGCTAAGATTTTTCTCACTATTGTATTTATTACTCTTCAGTAATTAGCAGGCTAGTGCTCTTAAATATACTTCTGATTCCCATCAGTAAAAAAAAATTTTAACAATCGGAGAAATGGAAATAATTATATTTAAAGAGGTGATGGAACGATACGATAGATCTACTAACTACAAACGTACTCACTTAAATGCTAATCGAACTTTTAAGAAAAGCAACATTTTGTCTAAAAGTAAATCAAGTGAATGCAGTATACGACGGAATTGTCAAAAAAAGACAAGACACACTTAAGTAGCGAATCATGCCAAGGTTGCGACATTTAGTAGGTGAATTCGTAGTTGTCAGTGATTTCCATAAGCAACTAAGAAGCGAATTTCAGCAAATTAAAGAACCAAGTAAAAATATTTCACACGGCTGTGGCCACCCCTTTTATTGCCACAATCTTCAAATGGAATCATCTAAAATACAAAAACAAAAAAAGATGAAATTTCGATATTCTTTAACAATAGCCAGGACCGGCTCTACTTTTAGATATGTAACTCTTTAGATATTTTGATGGCCTTAGGTAAACGCTGCTGAAAATTATTTGGATTGGACCACTTTCTCGACCACTCCCATCGATATGAAGTCTTATTCTGAAAAATGGGTATTTGTATAACTATATTAAACGAAGAGCTGTAGGGTGCTTAATGGTGCACCGTGGCATGGTACAGAATTTTTACTAGTTTTTTTCAGTATCCGTTTTAGGTTAACAAAGAAAATCAGCAGAAACGTATTTATGCTCCTAATTTTCGCTACTGTTTTATAAAAAAAAAGTCATATCGAAATGAATTCATATTCATACAAATGTATACCATATTTCCGTACAAGAAAACAAAATGTAAATTGAACGGTGAATGGGCATTCATATAATATATGCTTAAAGCAGTCATTTAAAATGACCCAACAATACTTCGTAACTCTTTTTGCTCAAGCAGAGAGCAGGGAGTTACAAGGACTTTTCTACGATTTCACATTAACATTTTCTTGCCTTTTATATATCAACCTAAACAAAAACTTATGTTGATTTAGGTTACTATTCGGTCGTATAAACTGCTTACAATAATTCGACATTTCTTTCTCGCGTTTTAGTCAGAATTGCTCTTATTGTTCGAATTTTCCAATTGAAAGAACAAAAATACAGCGACTTGGATTCTTGAATAATTTCTTCTTTAGAAGCTGCAGAGTGTTCTTTATATTTAACAACCAGCTTTTTTTTTATCAAAAAAGCAGAGAATGAAAATGCACTTGCATTCATTTGATTTGTTTATTTTACATTCGTGTACATTGATATTTGATTAATAGTTAAATTTTAAATCATAATATTTCTCGGATTACTGAATATGTTCACTTTACGCACTACGAAAATCTATCTCCTTTAAGCCAATAGCCCTTAGCATAATTGTTTGTAACTTTGAAGGCATATTATTTCTCAGATTACTTGATATGTTCACGTTAAGAAAGACATAAATTTATCTCCTTCAAGCCATTAGGCATTAGCATCATTGCTAACCCGCATTGTAAGAGCGAATCTGTCTGCTAGTTTCATTTGCAAGATTTGTTAATATAAATTTGTGTTATACTTTATCGTAGCCTTTTTATATCATGTACACCGAATTCACTTCTTACGCGATATATACTATCCGAAAATATTCGTGTAAAAAAAATCGTGTAAGGCAAGATATTGGCTATTGACTAAAGGAAAACACATGGCATTGGTTGCAGGCCGAAAAAAGCAACTGGGAACAGTACAATAAGTAATATTAAAACATTCTTGTTAGAGAACGCCTGAGAAATTATTTATACACATTTTAATTGATTAAATCTGTTATAAAAAATAAATTATACTTTGAAAAACCAAAGTGAATTGCGTAAAAAATAAATCACGTCTTTACTCTATGCAGAATTTGAGGAACTCCACTCATATAAGCATAACAAAAGATATAGGCGTAACCTAACTGAATTAGGAAAAATATAACACGAACTTACAATGCGCGTTAAAATCAAAAACAATTCGTCAACAAAGTTCAATAAAAACAATTCATAGAATATTGAGAATCGTACAGAAAGAGAATTTTTTCTTTTTAACTTGTATTAAATCAAATTTCGTGTTAAATAAATTCGTGCAAAAAGAGAATT
>KK499893.1:538922-550259 GCA_000688715.1 Glossina pallidipes
ATATATATATATATATATATATATATATATATATATATATAAATAGTCATTAGCATAATAATGTTAGCATCACTATGCAGGTGTATTGTTTTATAATTTAAAACAAAAAAATAATTGAAAGGAAAATTTTTAATATAAAATATTTCTATTATTTATACAAAACATGAAACCACTCTAGGCAGACGCATACATTGTTGATTTAACGCTCTACTAATGGAAAGTACTATATATTCGCTCAATGTTATCAGAAATATTGAAAATATGAAATTATTTTAAATATTTTTGTTCTAAATAAAAACCATCAACTATTGAATACTGAAAGCAAATATAATTAACATTAAAATTAAAATAAATTAAATTACCCCGATGGAAAGGCAATCCATCATATATATGTTTCCTTCAGATACAAAATTAATGTCATTGTGAAAAGATTAATATGAATATAATTCATATTTTTTTTTTTTTTTGGAAGGATGCAAGTACATCCATTTCGTCGAAATGTTCGCAATAGCGAGAAGAAAGCATTGGAGGCTTCGTGCAGTATATACCTTCTTGGTCAGTGTCTGTCCCTTCATGTAATATCTATAATAAACATCAAGAAATCCCCTTCAAGTCAACTTGCCCTCGCAGTTTCGTATTAAAAATGACTCAAATCGGTCAAAGGGCATGCCTACAATGCAATATAAGGCGAGCACACATCTCTGCGTTTTAAGTTTTTTTCTCTTTACTCGTAAACTACAATAGACCTACGATGCAAATTTCCACGTACATTGTACAAAAGTGCATAAATCAGCCACGCCCACCCTATGTTATAAACATGACAATTTCATTTTTTTTTTAACCTTTTTTGAAACAAAAATTAATAAGTGTAATAAGATCCAGCTAAAATCGAATATAACTTTCTGACTTGCTTACTATATTCCAGGCTACTCTATTATATACATAGATGGACTTGGTAGTCACGTAAATTCTTTGAAATTATCTTTGCTAGATAAAGCCGATAGAATGAAAACAATGGAAAATTTTCGACTCTAATAATTATGTGAAAGGATATTTGATTAGGTTGTTAGTTATATAATGAATTCTTCCCTTTGTCGATATTGTCGTGGGCGGATTACGATCGCTTTCAAAGTCAATTTTTGGGCACAAAAGAGGTAATTCAACTACTATGCCTTTAAATCAATTTTTGAGATCACACGTTCGGATAACAAATAGTAGCCTCCATTGTGTACATCGCAAAGTTGCAAACACAACGGCAAATATATTAGGTTGGCGAGAAAGTTCTGTAGTATTTTAAGTAAAAGATTTGAATTTAAATATGTATGATGTGCTTCTCAGCAGTCCAGTGACGAATGCGGAGTTATTTTGCAATTTCAAGTCCTTCTGCAATTTCAAGTCCTCACTGATATATGATCTTCTTTGAAATCTCCGGAGAGAAATTTTGCAAACCGTCTTTGGCAGGTCCGAACATTTAAAAATTCAATTCCCAGTTTTTACAGGCAACTGATGCATCGCCTCCTTTTTGAAACTCACAAAAGATGCGGTCTTAAATGCACTATATCCACTGCACGACATTTTAACCCTGCACTACCCAACTAACTGATAATGGATATTGAGAGAAGTCCTCTTACATGCCAACTATACTAAATAAAAACTCCCCACGTACCGCATTCTCCGTGCTTGCCTTGAACTGAAAGGTTAAATTAACTGAAGATTGTCAACTACGGCAGAACTTTCCCGCCAACCTATTACTATACTTAATTTGGTAATTGGCCATGTTAACGAGAGATATATATTCTTATTTAAAAGATTATTACAAGAAATAAGTAAAAATGTTATAGTCGGCAAAGGCCGATCTTTAAATACCCTACACCCCTCCGGTAAATACTATTCCAACTTTATTATCATAGTGGAGTGCCAAAAATTATATTTTCCTTCCATGTAAAAGTCTATTTTTTTTTTTTTTTAAATCTTTATACGGGGCGAAATCCAAGAAACGGAACTACATTGGCCAAGGTTAAAACCGCTAATTTTCATGACATATTGATAAAGATCAATTTTCATCACAACCTATTCGTAGGTAGACTTTTTGCTTTATGAAGGCTCACTTTCCCTGGGAATGGTCCTATGAAAAATAATTATATCAAAACATTCGACCACACGAGCTGAGCTTTTTACACCCGTTTAGTATGCCCAAATACTAAAAGTCTGCGATTTTTTCAAAAACAAAATTACAAATCCTTTTCAAAATAAGACACAATTAAGGGAGTGGGTGGCAAATGTGCTCCGATCTAATCTCTTTTCTAAAATGCAAATGCGACAAAATATCTCGAAAATGATGGTCTCGAAAATGATGGTCTCGAAAATACATGAACTGTTTTTAGAAAGATAGACATAAATTGAAGAGACGGACAGACAAACTTAACCAGTAAATGATTCTGAATCAAGTGATATAATAAAAGCTGAGTCTATCTTAAGCACTCCCAAGTGTCACATACAAACTCGATATGCATTAGAATTTCACAAGTGCAGTGTAGAGTATAATAAAAAAACTTGATTATGGCAATGCGGGCAGCATGTGCGTTGTCCATATACTGTTTAGTCCCCTTCCACCTCCTACCACGGCATCCCTATAATGCAAACCCAAAAATAAACGATTTATCGCAATTTTGTTGTTTTCCGTCTTTAGAAAAGTTTCGTCCTGGTGACCCTTCCTATGCTGCTTGTAAAATATTTCATTCTATTTTGTATAAAATAGAATATTTTCATATTAGGTTTCTAAAGTGAAATATTAGGAGTGAGAATTGTAAACTTGTTTACCTCTTTCATTGGCATTAGGGTATGAGATTTAATTCTTTGATTAAAGTGAAGCAAAAAAGAAAAAAAAAAACAAAAAAAAACTTACAACAACTTCTCTCTTCTCTGTTGTTGTGTTACTTATCTTAAAATCATAATAGTTCGGACTTAACATAAATCTCAGAATTATTATTATTTTTTTTTTTTTTTACTATCTTGATTTTTTTTTTTTTTTTTTTTTTTTTTTTTTTTTTTTTGTTTTGCTTATTTTTTCGCTCTAAAGACACAACAAACTTGACCGTAAATATAAAGATAAATAGTACCAACAATAATAAAAAGGCAAAGAAGGAAACAATATTATTTGTACTTGAACACATTAGGTGACAATAAAGAAGCTCACAAGCTGACACTTATCGATGTGCTACTAAGCAGCGGCACAGCTGTTTATTGTTTGCTTGATATTTATTTCATCGTTCTCGACCCCACCGCATCTCGTTTACTATCCAAAATGTTTACAATAAAAAAATCTAGAAACTGTTTTTTATTTGACGAAGAAAATAAACGATTTTTTTATATGTGTTGACACTAAAGTCAAGAAAAACAAATACGCAAACGAATGGACACATACACGACATATATCGACATATATGCCATATGTGTTGATGTATAAATCGAGGAAAGAACAGAAATAAAAAAAAAGTCATTTATTTTAATGAAGGTCACATAAAGTTTGAATGTTTCCATCGAACGCATATATATATGTATATGTATATGTATGAGTATATGGGTATATGAGTATATATATATATATATATAATAATATGAGTTGTAGTGGCAATGTGGTAACAATAGTAGTATTAGTTAGTAACGACCAATGCCATGAGCAAGTATTTTATATTTTGAGTGTAAATTAGATTTTATGATAACGTCATTCCTCAATGGCAATTATATTTATTATTATTTTATAACACTGATAAGTATATAATTTTTAGATTTATCTTTTATAACCCATTTTATGTAATTTATGTAATCTTATGAATATAATAGAAAAATATACAAATATTTGTCGATATTCACCTTGTACCGAGTTATCGGCCTCCATTGTCTCAAATTAATAGATGAAAATGTTAAGTTTCGGTTTTCATTATTGAGATCATTAATATGGCATTGAAATCTTAAGCGACCGTGAGATAAGTAATTGTTTTAACTTCGAATCGATACAGTGTGCGAGACATAAATTATTGTCGACAATATCGCCAACTTCTTCTTTTCTTCTTCAGTTTTTATGCTAAGAATTATTAGAGACCTGGAATAGATGATCAACCGAAATTTCAAATCAAGTATCTATTATTAATTATAGATATCAAGTATAGATTAAATTGTGAATGAAACAAAAACATATCCCATCGTGGAGCACATCTCTTTTAAACCTAAGAATGTATTTATGCTACAATATGGCTATGATCCGTTCTCTAGTTGTAGTAATTTGTTCCGCTTTATGCGCCTGTGACCATTTACTGCATATCTTGTGCGTATGTTTGAATACTTCTTACTTTACAAAGTGCTAATACACTTTCGTATTAATGTAATCGATATAATATTTTTCACTTGCTTAGTTACATACACATAAGCATAAGTTTTGCTCTATTAATCTAATGTTATGTTCAAAACTGTAAATATAAAAAAACGAAGAGATTTATTCAAATGAAAAAAGGGACAGAAATCACATTTATATAGAGGTGGACAGAACAATAAGTTTATGTTGTTTTATGTTGCTGGAGGATATTTATTTCGATTTTCTTCCTATAAATATTTCACATTTATCTCTTATTTATAAAGTAGGAAAATTTCCGTCTTCCAACTTGATTTTAGAGCTACCTTAAGTATCAACAAAAAACTTGAAAGATGCTCAGTTAAAAAATATTACAAGCTTTCAGGGGGACAGTAAAATAGGTGTGTGTGTGCGGAAACTACGCAACATTTTGTGATTAAAAGTAAAAATATTTCTATAAATTAGTCTGCCACTGCTGTTAGGGACAACTTCGATTCTTCTAGGCATGGGTGAAGTTAATTTATGTCAAGACTCTACTGGGATATTGTACTAGACTTTTTGAACACTTACCTACAATTGTCTTTTATTCCTTTTGCTTATGTTTAACGTAATTCGAAATCCGGTTTTAAATATGGAAATGTTCCTACTTTATAAATAAAAGATAAATATAAAATTTATTGAAGATTTTTCGAAATAAAACGCTATATGGAAACTAATCGATTTCAGCATTTACAATAGCGTCGGTTCTTAGGTCCATACACTTTAGTGTAGGAAATGTCATCAAACTGTAAGGTGAAGACAAGAAAGCACTGCGGACCGACGGATAGATAAATGTAGAAATTGATTCACAATGTGATTCCAAGTCGATCGGCATAATAAAAGTCGGTGGGTCTATCTATAAATACTTTTCTGCATCTGTATATATCTACAAAAACTTCATAAGACCTTACTTAGCCAGAGAAAAAAAACCCGAGACTAAAGTCTTAAATCAAGGGCATCTGAGCGACCATTAAGTTCATTAATTGGGACTCATAGCTTACTCGGCCACTCAGTCGGATTTAGTTCGCTTTATATGTGCTTGCTTCCTAATGTTTCTTAATTTTTTTTTTACTCCGCGATAAACAGTAACCTAACAAAAAAATTCTTAGGAAAGAAACAAACCTTAAGACAAGTGGACGGTCTTAGTGGGCTATCTTCACTTCCGTGATTATTTTATTAAATAGGTTGGGATACTTACAAGCTTTACTCGAGTGCCCTACCGTGTGTAAATGCTGATAAAAAATCCTTTCCACATCCTTTTTAGAGCATGAAAGCTGTGCTAGATATCTAACGAAAATTTACTTTAAATTTGCAAATGTCAAGGTAAAGTTTCTCGGTTTTCTAATCCAGACTTGATATAAACGCATGATTAGTAAGACTTTTACATATAAAAAATTTTATATCATATATAACTTTTTATTGTATTATTGTTGTTATTGTTGTTATCTCCTTTTTTTTCTATTTTGTTTATTTATTTTTTTTTTTTTAGGAGACTTGTTTTTTCATTCAAATTTCGTTCAATTGGACTTTTTTTTTTTCTTTTCAATTTCCATAATCAAAAGGTATAAAAATTTTGTAATTTCTCTAGGGTGTGTTGTGTCGTATTGAGTTGTACTGTATATTTATTCAATTTGTATCAATACATGGCTGATTTCTTTCTTTTTTTATCTTTGGCGCGTTCTATTTGATTAGCTTGAATTGAATTTTCAGTATTTTGCTGTGTGCATGCGTCCGCACTATGTTCGCTTATATAGTACATGGTGTTATTTAAATTTAGAAAGAAACCAAAAAAAAAAAATTTCCAAAATAAAATTGAAGCAAAGAGTTTCTCTTAAAAGAGCGCAGAATCCAGTATAAGAGTTTAAGGTAATTGTTAACCATTCGATACGTTTGCTGGCAATATGACAGAAATTGTTTTCTTGTTATGACTGACAATCTATTCAAGTCAGTGCTGTGTACATTTATGAAATTATTGAACTGATTTAATTATGAACTTTCTTTTGGCTTTAGGTTTTAATTCATCTTTTTATTATTTTTTTTTTTTTGGGGGGGAATTTAAGATTTTCTTTAAGTTTTTCTTAGAGAAAAGAAAAATTTTGCAATAAAAGTCGTTTACATCATTAATTGATTAATCAAAATAATAAGACTTTACTTAATTCATTTCAATTATAATTAAATTAAGTAGAAAACCTTTGATGCTCGATGCTGCCGATTGTGACCTAAAAAAAAAAAAAATATCTTCTTGATAGGCGTCTAAGGTGCGTATAGGTGAAGTAGCCATAGTTGGCTTTGCTTTACAAAGTGTTTTCGGGCGTGAACCTTCTTAAACCGAGTAAGCGAAATGAAGTAAATTTCAGTTTTTTAGTACAACTACTATATAATCCATATCGTAACTCCGTGGTACATAAAAATCCATTTCGAACTATGTTTTATTTATTTATGTTGCACCCTTCCAACGCCTTAACAGTGTTACTCAGCTTTATTATGCTACGCCTGCTTGATTGTGCAACCATGACACGATATTATAATAAATTAAGTCGTAATTTAATTAATTTTTTAATTTAATTATTAAAAAATTTCCTTTCTACGCTTTTTGTTATCTTGTTGGTCTTTGGTTAAAGTATTCTAGACGAGTTAATTCCATTCACTTTGTCTCTGTATGGTATATTTTAAAATTATTTTTGTGGGATCAAAGCTTGCACAGCTTCTTACTTACAAGTTGGTGCCATACAAGTCGCGGTATATGAGTTTAATATTACAAAACTAGGGGATATTTTGTATGCGACATTTGAAGAAAATAGAGTCGGTTCTCTTTTTTTTTTTTTTGGGTCAGAATGAATGACGATTTTCTCTCATGCGTTCATTAACGAGCGAATTTGATAAATTTTACCTCTCAGCAACCACACGAGGTATCGCTCGACGATTTATATAAATTGATGCGTTCGTTTCGCTTTCATCAGCTTCGAGTGGCTTTCCAGAACGTAAATGTTCTTAAAAAGAAATTTTGCAAACCAATCTTGGCAGTGTTCTGTCAATACGTCCTCTTCCTACATATCCAATAAATTTTTTCTTGCTTCAACAGCATTTTAATCTTTTCGATTGGAAAAAAGTCAAATATATCGAAAATGCTGCTTTCGACTTTTCGTATTTGATAAGTCATCAAACAAAAACTATTGTGCGGCATGGACTTTGCTTCGTCAGCCATCAAAATATACAATGACAATGGTGCTGTGACAAAAATACCATAAAATCCTTTCTTGGAGAAGAAAAACGAACTGACTTCCCGAACAATCCGGAAGTTTGTGGATCAATACAACAAACTTGATATATATTCGATAAATATTTTCTAAACCTTAAGAAATTTGCTTTTATGATAGCCGTTACCTATCTTAGCAAAACTAAAACCTACCCAATTTAATGCTAGATTCCTAGCTCATTAAGCGATAAGCCATAGACATGGAAAGGCAAAAACCCATAAAAATTGTCTCGCCTTGTAATCATTTCTCAGCTGTAAATAAAGCTCCGAGTCTGCTTTTAGTTTTTGTTTATTTCGTAAAAAAAGCAAATTAGCATAAGCTGCCTATGTCCTCAATTAAAAATATTGCATATTAGCTTAATCCCTGAAAAAACATTAGAATGTGCACAGCAAAGGCAAGTCTATGTTTTGCATAATGTATTAGGGTTTACAACAAGTTGATCTTTAAAATTGTTATCGGATAAGTAATAAATTATTATGAATTTTTTTTTGTAATTTAATAAATTTTATTGGCAATAAGTTCACATTTTTTATTTTATGCAACATATTCGTCCTGAAGTACTTAGCATCATTTTCAATAATCTGTTTTGGCATATAAGCGAATTTTTAGTGCACATGCATACAATGCATGCAATCAATCCCGACCTCAAAACCGACCTCACATAGAGGAATTTTAATGAAAGCATATTTGTTATAGTTTGTTATAGCTGAATATGATTACGTGAAGTTTACTCTGCATTCCATATCATTCCCAAGTAATTAATGTAAGCCGGAAGAAGAATTGAAAATGAAAACCAGACGAAGGGAGAAAGCAAAGATTTCTTTCGCGAATGAAAAAGGTATTCTGGCATCTTGTCTTCATTTAACTTAATTGCTCACTTATTTGGATAATTAGATGTTATACTAATTGTGATAACCAACTTGTTTACAACCAAGTTCATGCGATGAGTACATAACGATATCATCGGCATATAAAACAATCTAACAATCAATAAATTTTGGAAAATCAAAGCTGAGAGAGCTAAGCACAAATTAGGGCCCACAACAGATCCCTGCCGAACACCCACAGGAATAGGTAGTAAGTCAGACAAGTATTTTAAAAAGACCTTTCGAGATGTCTTTAAAAAAAAACTTCGGTTTAATCCAACCTAGGGAAGCGGAAAACCAAGAATTATCATTTTGGAAAACCAAGCAAGAAGACTGAGCCATGGGATTATTTATCGTTGACACGGTGGCGTATGCGTACTACTTGATATAAAGTATTATGCTAGCTTCTTCTCCGAAATTGTGTTTAATAAGCCTTTAAAATATTTTACTTAGAGAGCTCAGGTGACCAATAGGTTGATAACTGTTGATATCATTTAGTACTTTGTATGGCTTAAAAGTAGATAGCGCTTTGACCGACTTCCATTTATTTGGAAAATTTTGGAGCTTGAGCTCCTAATGGAGAATATTTTTAAAGCTATATTTTCGGAACGGGCTTTCTTTACAAAGGTAAGCACATCATGGTAATTTACCATTGCTATCAACCCATAAAAACGGGTTAATTACAAATGCATTGCATAAAAAAAAACAAATTAGAAAATTATAACCGACCGTAGACGTATTTTTTACAGCGAACACTCTCGTCTTACAAATAAATAAAATTTCTGTACTCTATAATGCTGGATGGGAGCGAGTGAGTTTTTCTATTTTTGTTTTATAAGTAATGACCAAACAACAGCGGTTTTCACGGTTTCCAGTTAACCGGGACTGTGCTGTAAGTGTACCTTTGCACTTATTTATGGGATATGTTCAATATCAAGTTGCGTGTATTAACTCCCACTGTATCTATCAATTTGAAATGCGATATCTCAACTTTTGTGAGCGGGAGAGTTTTGACCATCGACGGGCACACAGACAAATATACAGATAGATGGATAGACATGTTTAGAACTATTCACAATTTTAAACTGATGACTGACTTCTGTAAAGACCTTAACAAAACGAACATATGCCGAACTTCGCGGCGTAATAATGATCGAAGCATTGAAAAGTTTCAAAGCATATTGCAAATTTCTGATACACAGAACGGTGTGTTGAACTTAGTATGGCACGAAAGGAAGCCGAAGAATAATGATCTTTATTGATAATTAAGAAGACAAAAAAGTCGTAACTTGTGAGTAAGGAAAGTGCCATATACCCTATTGATAACGTCAAACAGCATGCATATCTGATAACGCAGCAGAAGATCGAGGTTGGAATTTTTAACTACATTTATCTATCTACCATATAACCCAGATTTCAGAAACGATTAGGCCATCAAAAGCTTTCCAGAAATTTTCCAATATGATGTTACTTTTAAAAGAGATCACGTGTCAGGAAAGCGGGGAAACTCTATTCCAACTCTCTTCCAATTAATTTATGATGTCATCGTAAAAATGGAAAAATGTTTCGAACAAGTATTAAAAGTTTTATACCTGTAATCATTATAATCATAACAGCTGTTACATATTTGCATGGACATGTTCACTGTTTTGTGAAATTAAATCTAGGATTCGAAAAATTAATGATTAAACTTCGTTTGGAATTATTCCTTACCGCTCTCGTAAGGCTAAGTCCAAGCAACCGCTAGCCATGTTTGCTCTTCGAATTCATTTTGTAAGAAGTTTGTGTCGGTTACTAGATCGCTAGATTAAAGCATATTTTGTGAGAGGATGCATTTACTAATTTATTTACTTAATAACTTTTATTTATTTTTTAAGTTTGTTTATGTAAATATTAAAGAAACAAGTTCCACATTGCAGCCAATAAAATGCTTAAAACTCTGTATGCCAGATTGAGGTACCTTTTCTCTACCACAGCGACCGCACATGAGTAGGCGAATAACTAAGAATCGCAATTACCAAGACAGTATTCACGGAGAGTGGGGTAGAGTTCGCTATATAGTAGCGAGTACTCAGTTGGTAACGGCATAATACTAGGTTGTGGCCACTAGTTGCCTATTTGTTTCTCACTTTCTCTTTCCTCATTTCTTTCTCACCACTACCTCGTTACGTGAATAGGGAGCGATTGGTCTTACGCCAAATAGGGGAAAAAAGATTGGAAATTGCTTATGACTATTTTGTGACTTAGAAAGCGCCTGTGAAATGTGTACTAATTGCTTATTACGCAAAAAAAGAAAAGAAAAGCGAAACTCTTTCGCTGATCAGTAACATTAGTGTACGTTTTTCAAGTTGCTAACGTCAGAAAGGAAAATTAATGTTTTTTCCTCTTTCTATTTTTTTTTTTTTCGTTTTTTTCTTTAGTTCTGTTAGCTGTAAGAAACTGAAAGAAGAACTTCATAAAATTAATCATAGGAAAATTTCTTATTCTTAGTAAATTTTATTTTTAAATAGCAAATCAAATTTATTAAAATATCTTTTACAATAATTTCACTTGACTTTCTTCACCATATTTCTTCATTTCTAACTTTTGTCTGAACTTTTGAAGACTACTTGTGGTGCCAGTCGCATGGCAGTATAATTTTGATGGCTACAACGATGATGATGACGATGATGATGATCACGCTGTTTGGACCATAATTTATAATTCTCTTGCGAATTCTGTAGAGGAATGCGAAAGAGAAGGGAAAATAGAAAGAAAGAAAAGTACAGCAGCACAAGTGTTAAGATAAATAGTTTACTGTAACAAATGAATAACATACTGTTTTGTT
>KK499893.1:550348-596925 GCA_000688715.1 Glossina pallidipes
ACCTCAAGAGTTTAACTACATTTCGACTATAAAAAGACCAAGCAGAAATGACACAAAAAAAAAAGAAAAAACCAAACGATAAAGGAATAGCAAAAGAAAGAGGAATAGAAATAGAAAAAGAAAGAAAAAAAAAAAACAGAAAAATAAACAGCATTCCTACGTTTATTACACGACTACTCTGTATATTTTCTATATTTTGGTCCCAAGTGCTTGTGCTATGAAATGTTTTATAATAACAACTAAACTTCTTTGTCAATGTCAGTGAAGTTTTTTTTTTTTTTTTCATCTTTTTAGTCTTGCTTGCTTGCTTGCTTGCTTGCTGTCCATGTTGTTCATATTGTTGTTTCGTTATTGCTACTGTTGCCGTTGTTACCTGCTTTAGTTGCAATCATCTGTGTCATGTAGTTTTTCTCTATTTTATTAAGGTCATTGCTTTTCCCACCTGTATAACGTGAAGTGTTAACCAGAAAATTCCTAAAGGTAAAGCTTTACATCCATTTTTACACCTTTATCGTCATACTCGCTAAACGTGGCAACAGCAAAACACATACATGCTTAACATTCTCTATGCAATTTTTACAAGCAAAGGTTAGATAGTTTTTCCTTTGGCTTCACCCTAAGTTAAGGTTGATATCACTTGATTCTTATACTAAAGAAAAATTCTTATTCTATTTCAAATAATTTTTCGTTTGCAAGTTGCAGCACAACTGCAATATTAAAAATGACTAAAGGGGAAACTTTTCTATTTCGCTTTTGATTTTGTTTCTTTTTTTTTTTTTTTGCATTTTTATTTTTATATATTTTATTTTTTATTCAGTGTTGCAGAGACAGCATAAAACGTTGTTTAAAATACTTTTAATATACACCACCTGCTGTCTGTGTACCTAGCAGCCAGAGAGACTTTTTGTTTCTTTTTGTTTTCCGATGTTTTACAAGCACAGTTTAAAATGTCGAAAACGAGTGCTATACACTGATTGTTGTTGGACGGTTGGACGGTGATTAAAGTGAAGAGTTTTCCTTTTTTCCCCCATAAAGCACTTGTTGAACGCCAAATATCAGTAAAGACTACAACAAGAAAAAAAAGAAAAGAAATTTGCAAAAAAGACCTTTAGGGCTGTTTAGAAAATTATATTAAATTAAGTATATTGCAAAAGCTAAAGACGAATTATTAGCCACTTAAAAATTTATTATTTAATAAAACTTTAAATATTTTTAATATTTTTCCTCTTGAAGAGACATTAACGCATTTTCAGTTCATAATAAAACTCTCCATCTATTTGTATCATCTATCAGATGATAGAGGAAAGCTTGCGGATGTCCGCAGCATTTCATATGTCAGAGCTTTTGAGCGGTAAAAGGCCAAACAAAACGGCACATATTACTGCTACTTGTGACGAAAGCGTTAAAATTTTTTTATTCACCATGCTATGGCGCTAAGGTTTGTGAGTCTTTTGCGAAACTCGAGAAGAAGAAGAAGTAGAAGTTGCTTTAATTTAACACACAAAGTGTACAGACCACTCCTTATTGAGAAAAGTGGGAAAATCTTGTTCAGCTTGTTTCGCATTGTAATTGTTCCCGTTCAGAAAAAGCTGACTGACAAAGAAAGCGAAAATTACATAATGCAATGGCAAAAAGGCTTATGCGAGGATATTTCCATTCGCGAATCTCTATTGAACCGTAGAAGAAAAGTTTCACAATTGCCCTAATCTTCAAAACTATGGTTACTTCTCTATTTCGGCATAAAATTCCAAAAAGTTCCAAATTCCAAAAGCCATTTATTATTATTACCTTGCATGGAAACCTGCATATAAGAAGAGGCTCGAAAAATAAAACTTTGTTGTCTAGGCTTAGCGCAGTAAATTTATATATCAAACCACTGTTTACGAATAACTTAAGATATTGAGACTTGAGCGTTTTGCCACATAAATGCTTATGTTTTGCACAAAAGTTTTCATTAGAAAGGGGGGTATAAGAAATGGTGCTCTGTCATCGAAAAACCCCATTTTCACCCATCTTGGTCAAGGAATATTAAGGATCGCACTTTTTTCATAGAAAAGGGGGCTTTATGTATGTTTGGAGGGGTCGTGAAAATGCGATACCTATCCGTTTTCAACAACGTGCATCCATTTTCCAACGCCAGTGCACAGAATATTATTAAAATATAAAAAACAATTACGACCTATAGGTTAACAACAATGGACACATGAACCGACATAAGAGGGTGAGACAAAAGGCAATCTTAAGTTGCCTGAAAAAATTATTTCGAATCGTTTGGTGTAATAAAAGTGCATCGTAAAATACTTCTTGCACTACAGGTGCTCTAAGTTAGTATACCTAATAGATATAGGGTACAATAAGTCGATCAAGACCATGCACACAGAAATTCCATGGCGGTTGTATTACAGTATCACGTCATTTTGCTCATGAAGAAAATACAATTTGCTTGTCTTCACTTAGGAGTCAATAACAAAATGCTAGCTGGCTACCGTATAGATAAGAATCGCGAGTACCAAGTCGGTGTTTGCGGATTCAAATATCAGTGCGCTTGGAACATATTTAGTCATAGCTATGGTGAATGATTAGTCGGTAAAGGAACGACGTTAAGCGAATTGGACCCACACATAAAAGATAATAATCTTTGAACAGATGGCAGACCTTGATAATAACTTTTATATAATCGTCCTGTGATTTTCAAAATTGCACTTGATCTTCAAGTCGTTAAAAAAATCCTTGTATACGTCAATTATTGAATACCCCTTGAAGCGCATAATACTATATTCAGACTTAATTTCTTGATTCGATGAAAACCGATTTCTTAAAATAAGGTGCTATACGGTGCTATAAGGCAGAGGAAACAAACTACGTGCCACCATTTTAGATATGATTTGCCTTTTAAAGCTATGCCAGAAATAATTTGTTAGCGAAATTTAAATCTCGCAACAATGAAAATCAGTCTCTCATCTTCTTTCACAATTAGTGAAAGCATTTTGCTTTAAATATGTTTCCTATTTCTTTTTTTGTTGCTATAACTTTATAATGCAAAAAAATTCTTCATATTCGAACGACATAATAAATGCATTAAAAACCTTAGAGAATCCAAACAATTCGTGAACAAAAAGTTTTATAATAAATTTAAATATTTTAAATGCTTATATTTTTCAATTCCCTCACAACTACTACTGTAAAGTATTCATAAACACATACTTATGCATATTTAAAACGATTATAATGCAATAATGCGTGCAATGGACTTTTATGAGTTAATGGCTGCTCTATATATGTATATGTATATATATGTATATATATATATAAGCCGTGGAAATGAGAAGAACGCAAAGCGCTAAAGGCTGTTTGAAAATTAAACAAAGCGCAAATAATTGTCATTAAAAAGGATTTGTGCCGCGGTTTAGTAGTATTGTCAAAACACGGTTGTTAAAAACAATATCGGCACAAATACAACAACAGCGCGACCATAACTACAGACAGAAAAACGAAAGAGATAGAAATGTTAGCAGTTAATGTTAAAATCATAAGCGTACACAAGTACGACATACGTTTTCTTTCTTTGTGTATATGCGAATTTGAAAACTTTCCGTAACATGCATGAAACGGTGCGAGTAAATGTGCGGCAATTCAAACGCGCATACATGCACACAAGAGCACAATAAAATAGATGATGACATTGACCAGAACCACAAAACACGTGCAAACAATTTTCCGTCGACGTCCAACGATAGTCATATACACCCTGGCCAGCGCATTCAATAGTCAAAATGTAGAGAAAAAAACTCGACCAGAGCTACCACTGCCATGTACTTTGTACATCTGCTATTACTATTTTTGTTGTTGTTTGTTTGTTTGTTTGTTTTGTTGCCATATGCATTACACCTATTTACCAACCGACATAGTCTCATTATTATCTTTATCGTTATCATTATTACTATCATTATATGATTTTTGCCTCATTTATCAGATTCTTGGCTCGCTGTTATTGTTGTTTTTCGGGATGATTTTATAATTTTTGTGCATAGCAGGTGGTTGCGAAGTGAATGTGGTTTTAATTATTGTCGCGAGACTTTAACGTTATGAGCACACATACAGACACACACACACACATACAGTAAATCTACAATGTCGGCAATTTTTATACTCTGCTAGCATCGATTTTAATATGTGATGATCAGCTTTTGGTCATACGCACTTGTTGTTGCGGTAAACTGAAAGCATGTGAATCGAATTTGGCACCTGTGATTGACACATTTATTATACCGACCATTACGGAAGAGAGGTAAACTCGTTTTGCTACGTCATGTTATGTGATAATCACAAACAACCATAGGAAGTATGGAGGAATCCTTGTAAATGTCTTTAATTAGTAGCAGTTGGTAAGATTCGATTCATTGATGCACATCGACATAATTATACGGTTGCTAGACGATACCGACTTTCTAAAATTGTAATAGGAATGACTGTCCTTCCCATATCAGAAATCAAAAAAAACTTTGAAAATCCAAAATATTTTTAACTTGCAATCTTTACCGTGTGTTTACCTAAAATTTCACAGATGTTCTTATGCAAAAGTTCTTAAGGATCAATTAACACGTCAGTAGCCAACAAAAACTTTGTCACTGTTTCATATTTGCTCTTGCTCTTGCGGTCATAGATATCTGATTTTTTATATCTGCCATGAAAGAGTGCAAAAACATCTTCGCACTTCGTTTACTTAATTTATAATATATATGTAAAGTATAGCATCACTGGCGAAAGTAAGATTCTATGCTAACATTTCTTTACTCATCTCTCACACTTCCTATTCACTATCTATCTGTTTGTTGTCTTCATTTGCAAAATTTTCTGTTAAATTTTAATAATAAATAAAAATGAGATAAAGATAATATAAACGCACCCTTGCTACCCTCAATACATACTTTCATACAGATATGAAATTCAACGCGAAGATAGATTTGTTTTGATAAAAGTAACATAAACGGATGATCAAGATAGTGTAGTAACTGTTCCGTTCATCCGAGAGTTTGGTTCACAATTCATATAAAATGTATGACTAAAGCGACTTGGTTTTATTCAAGAAAAGCGATTAAAAAAATAGTCGACTTACAAAGAAATTTACCGAAATGACCACGCAATGTCAATCTGGTCTGAATCAGTATAGTCCCGTCACAAAGGATCTTGGGAGGAATCTCTGGAAACCGGAGAGCCCACCGTATAAAAAGTATACATGGCACACTTAACCTAACAAAATTGGTCAATGAAAGACATACAGTGTTAGCCTAGCATACGATGAGTTAAGTTAAGTAAGTTATACGATCTATAAGATCTAACCCAGAGATTCTAATTTTAAAAAACCGCTCATGAAATAAGCGAAACCTTGTGACACGCGAGGCCAAGTGATGTGGTACACTGGTTAATAGTTCAGTAGAAAGCCGTGATAGTATGAGAAATTTAAGAGACCTCTAAATAATCGAAACTGCTATGAAGCATAAGTAATTGCCATTATTGCGAAAGCAATCGTTCGGTTCAAAGAAGTTTCCCTTCAAAACTGTTAGAAATTTTATGAATTTTAAGTACATGATATGACTTAACTAAGATATGTATATAAAGTCATAAACGCTAATCTTATTGGCTTCGTATAATTTCAGAAGCTTTCGAAATCCTTTTCAATAAAAAAAAACCAACAACAACATTTTCAAATCTCTGATACCAAAAAGAACGAAAACATATAAAACAGTCAGTCAGACATATTGAATTTCCATTTATTTTCTAAACTAAACTGTGTTTTATTTGATTTCACACTCACAGCGCAGGCAAGCGAACACAATCAGCATATAGTGTTTGTTATCTCTAAGCCATACCATAAACGTACACGCAGTTGGAAAATAAAGACATAGTAATGCAAATCAAAAGCACTGAAAACGAAATTACAATTTATAACAAAATTGAATTTGAACGCACATCACTGCTCGCATATTTGTACAACTAACATATAAGCGGTAAACGGTAAACAGCAGGCAAGCAGACAAGCAGACAAGCAGGCAGGCAACTATGAATACATGTATGTATCAGTACCACATTTAATGGCATACAAATGTCGATTGTTGTGTGTAACAAGAGACCTATACAAACAAACATATGAATAAAAACAGTTATACAGAGACAGGAAGTATTTAACTGCATTAGTAAAATGGGTTGCGTGCGTTCATACAATATGAGACGTGTTTAACTGGCTTTTGTTGTCCCTACAATATGGAAGCCATGAGAATGGAAAGGAAGGAACGTAGGAAGGAAGGAAGGAAATGAATGTCTTTGGTGGTTGCCTCAGGGTGAAAGAATGAAGAGAAAAACAAAAAAGAAACGAAAATATTTACCTCTCAGTTTGTGTTTAAGCACATGTATGTGGATCTACATATCAGTTACTGGAATTGTGATTATGTTAAAAGAGGAAATAAGTAAATTTTTCTACACATATACATATATATTTATATGTCTATGTGCATACTTGCGGACATATGCGTGCGACCGCACGATATAGAAATCGGTATATATTGTAACAAATTTAATGTTTATTTTATCTATAAGCGTGTGTTGGTAAATTTCGACTTTTTTTTTTTTTGCTTAATCTTATATTCCACTATCCCGAAAAGGATTTATCTCTATGCAAAACCATGCAGTACGTTGTTTTTAACATCTTTTGGAAACCTTTAAGAGGGTTTTGCGTTCGTTTCGGAGGAAATCAGCCATACAACCACACACTGCCATCAATACGCCCGATACCTGCATATGTACGCATACATATATATATATATCGATCTATAGGTATATGGCAACAAAGTAATGCGAATCTCGATGAATCTCAAACAAAAGTTTCCACATCGCTTTAAATTGTAAATCTTGTTTCCTTTTTCATTTTCCGCTATGTATATAGATATACATGAGGTTAAGCAAATTGAAATTGAACAGAGATTACTGAAGTTCACAGAAAGTATACATTTCACCAGCACCGAACGACGATATGGATAAAGTGAAGTGAGAAAAAATGTATCTCAATAAAGTTTTAAATTTTTATATTTAAAAGTTAATAACAAATGAAAATAATTAAAAAAATGATAATTTTACCTTTTAAATAGATTTGAGATATGTTTTAATAAAATTAAACATTCATTAAAAAAAAAACAATGACACGATATTGTTTTTATAAAATATTTCCGATTGTTAGTTATATGACTTAAGGCTATCACCTATACGTGGAAGAGTGTTGTGTACAGAAAGAAGTGGGAATAAATGAACGGCAGAAGGGGAGAGAGAGAAGGGGCGACCGCAGCCTGGGAGGTGCTGTACGGCCGATCGGTATGTGTTTATTCCCTTCATCCAGCGATCACTTATGCAGGCACCATCCAACAATCGTATAGTCTACGGTACTTAGGATTGAATCCGGACATGCCGGCTTGATATAGTCGCGTTTCTGTACTACTTGGCTAAGCGCTAGCCATTCATTTCTGCCAACTTGCGAACAACATAAAAATTTCGTTTCGAATAGATTTAATAAAAGTTTTTATACGAAGTGGGCGCGTGATCATCTCATGGCGAAGTTTGTATTTAACATTTCTGAATGTAACAAACGGAATAATCAAAATACTACAAGTATTCTCTTCTTTTATTTACGTACATACCTCTCTACTATATATACTTTTCTTTCACTCATTCGTTTTATGTTTCCGAAATTTGGTTGAAATTTCTCTTCAATATATGTTTTGGACCGACCTTGCCGTTAATTGTGAAATATAACGAATACATAGGTGAAAACTTAAGGCGAAAGCCATGAACCTCCGTTTCCAGTCCGTGCAGCTGGGATGGTGCTCATATTTGCTTAATTGACTTCCTAAATGAGGAATTCTGGCCTTTTGGTGCAAAGAAAACACATCTGACCCTAAAGGACTTTCCCGTGTACAAAACTAACGTTGAGGCATGGTTTGTGGGCTGAAAGTGTAATTTTTGAACAAGAAAATAATTATAGCATTTATAGCTCAATGGAGAACGCCACGCGAAAACGATTACTGACTTTTTGTGAGACGATTTGGACTTTTTACCAAAATATTGCAACATTCCGTACGTCCTGATACGGGAACATAATCAATTATTAAAAGAAAAATTCAACGACCAGATTATTGCCAAAACTGCCTATGTGAGCTCGCCAGAAAGATCACGCGATATCATTACTCTTTGTGGCCAAATTTTAGACGTTTACTGCTTGAACAATATACAGTTTCTACGAAATGTTGCAACGTTCCGTACATCTCCTTCACTATCAATTTATTACAAGAAAGGTCCATCAACAAGTTAATACCCAAAAATGCCTATGTGGGCTTCCCAGCGAGATCATGCGTCATAACTGTATTGTACCTTTTACTTTGCGGTTATGCGCGAGCGTTGTAGCTTACACTAATGAACCGCGAACTTTGAATGAACTTATTCACCAAGGATATACGGCGAAATAAAAGTCAATTTATCTGGAAATGTGAAAAAAGTTGGTGTATCAGGATTGAACTTTTGTAGAAGTCCAGAAGCAATCACTTACATGAAATCGATTTTAAATAAAAAGAGCGTCGACGAATGTGTGAAATAAAAAAATTAAAAAAAAAAAACATATTTCTTGACTCTATATATATATATATATATATATATATATATATATATACATAGGGCAGGCATATATATATATGTATATATATATATATATATAGGTTCAAGAAGTATATATATATAGAAATATATATATATATATATAAATATATATAGGGTCAAGAAATACGTGTTTTCTTTCATTACTAATAAAAAGTACTTTTCTTTTATATATATATATATATATATATATATAAAAAACTTCGTTCCTATCACTAGCCTATAACAGAAAGCATTGCTTTAGTAATAACAAATTGATTGATGAAAGCAAATAACTAGTTCGGTACTTACGCTAATAATATTATATATACATACATATATATGTATATATATATATATATATATATATATATATATATAATTTCTCTAAAAGCAGCCATTGAAGGGGAATTTAATTTTGGAATATCTATAATGATATTGTCATAAATATATGTATGTGGTTTATCGTGCGGTGAATATATATGCATTTAGTTCTAATACTTAATCAAATAAACGTAAACTAAAGCCATATTTACTCGTAACGTTAGCTACACTTTTAATGTACTTATTATATTTAAATTGTTATTTCAGGCAATAAAAATTCTTATTATCTTACTATTTAAGGTCATTAAAGCCAGACGCATGAATTATCGTTAATGGGCTAACAGTTTAATTAGTTAATATGCCTGAGGCACATCAATTTCGTTCAGTATAATCTTTCCTCGCAACAAATCCCCTTTTAATAATACAAAGCGATATACGTCGTTGTGTAAAATGTTCATTTTCATGGTTAAAATTCATGGTTTGAGAAGGGAGAGAGGTCAGTTCGGAGAATCAAGCGCATAGACAAAATTAAAAGCAAAGATGACTAATTATTTTTGCTTAAAAGGTGTTTATAAACCCTTTAAGGACTTATCATTAAAGCTATTCTCATTTTGGTTTTCTTTATCCTTGTATGCGCACATAAACTTGAAAAATTCTTAAAGTTTCCAAAAATTGTATACCCTACAGTACCCGGATATACGCAACACACAGGTGAACTTGAAATTGCTTCATCTTTTATCAGAAAGTAATTCTAAATTGATCTAAGCTTATCTATCCGTATGTCCTTTTTTATATTAAACCTACAGGCCGCAATTTTTAAGGTATTCTAAGGTAGTTTGGTATGCTGACATATTTTGGCTTAAAGACGCTTCCTCTTGAATATGATTCGGATCAGACCACTTTTTCGACCTCGTTTTGAAAATAGTTACACGAATATATACTGCAAGGTAGTTTGTCGATATTTCTTTCTTTTTTTGGAAAATTTGTTAAGGAAATGGCAAACGATTTTTATTCTTATATATTTTGGTTTTGCTCCTTTTTTTTCTTATTTTCATTCAATTTTGGTTTTCTTAACACATAAACATAAAAAATTACAATTCCAGACCTGGATTCATGCCCGTTAATGCATCTGCCAAAATGCGATAACATGCTCAATCTTAAAATATTTGTAATCTTCCAGAACTTTGGCACTTTAATATAAAAGAAATGCCATCAACTGACTGTGATTATCATATAAGCTCTTAAAGCATAGATTGTTATCACTTTGTTATCATTTTGTCACTATAGCTTGTTGAAGCGAGCAAAATGTTAAGGCGTAATTCTATAATGCTCGGTGGCGCACAGAGTGAACAAAACGCTATTCGCTGTTCTTTGAGCTTATATCCCGTACCACGTCTTCGGAAGACTATCATCATACAACAGGAACGAAAACTCTTACGATATTATTCGATAACTTATTCAGCTTGAGAAAGTAACCTTCCAATGCCAGATGATACACGAACTGAATTTTGCGTTACTCAACGCTCTCCAGAGTAAAAGTCCGAAGGCCTTTTGCCCATTAAAGGAATTAAGGACTTAATACTCAGCGTTGTTCCTTATATGAGAGTTTTTGCCCATACAAGTCATGAGAATGAAAGATGAAGCAAACGAATGGTTGCTAACTAACTGTTGCTATCGATAACAGAAAAATCAAAGGTCCCTGAGGTTTTATTACCACTCTGTCCCTGCTAAAGCGCACAATTGAATTGACTGAATCCAAAAAACATTCATTGAGTTATTGGTGCGATACTAAGACAATCGGTCTAGGATCACAAGCGGGAGAATCAGTTTTTAACCGTCTACTCCTTCGAACAACCAAAGAGCTTTTAACAGATCAATTGAAAAGTTTTCTTTTGCCTTATGAAGACATAATCCAATGCAGACTAAATTCAATTTGATTCCAACTAAATCGTTAACGGTTTTTGTGCTCTTAAGTAGCCTCATAGATTAGTGTTCTTAGTAGAATACATTTGGTGCAGATAAGCTGCGATGATGTTTGATCATGAGGACATTTTGTCGCTTTTCGTCAGGATTTCGTCGAAATCAACTTGTGTGAAGGCGCAAAGACATGCTTTCCAAAACAAAATGAAAATAATTTATTTAATTTAACAGAGCAAGAAAAATTGCTATGTAAATAGTAGTAGCTACTATCTAAACGAGAAATGCGTATGTGCAAGTAACCGGTGAAGAAAAACAAATGACATACATTTCTATCATCAGCCATAACTATTAAACTCTTAATATTTATGCCGAAAATTTACTTTACACATCGGAAAAATGCATAACGGAAATCATAGAACTACATATAATACAAGCAGACAAACTTGCCTGCAATCACTTAACACAGAACACCACACCACGCCATTAACTACAAGCAAACATAAGAATCCATTAAAATTCTTCTTTGTATAGTGGAAAGACCAACAAACGCTAACAACTTAGTATAGTTGCTGTTTACAATGAGAATATATATTTATGCATAAATAGTAGAAAATATCAAAAAGCACAACAACAATAACAGCAACAACAACAACAACAATAATAGCAATAATAATAACATCAACTAAAGGAACGATAACCAACGCAGGCCTGAAAACGCAAGAATATATTAAAGTTTTCGAAAAAATTTTCGAATACATATGTTGAGAGCATGCGTATATGTGTGTGTGTGTGTGTGTGTGTGTGTTTGCATAGTTGGAAAAGAGTATAAAGTAACAAAATGAGACCATATTTCTTCACAATTTAGAACACCATTAACGCTGAAAACAAAAATTATTATTATTATACGAGCACGCACTTGTGGTTTTCGGTTTAGATGGGTTTGGGGGCTGACTCTTAAAAGAATTTTTCCCACAGACCCCTAAATAAGTGTAAATGTTTTTTGAGTTTTCTTTTCCTTTTTTCATATGCATTATGTACTATTTGAGTGTGTGTGTGTGTGTGTGCGTGCGTGTATGTTTGTGTACGATGTTTGTCCTTAAGTGAGTGTTGAAAAACTTATGCGTCGTTTAAATGAGCCATTAGTGTGAGTCACATAAGCGAATAACTTTAATGAAAGCTGATATTTATCGCTATTGAAGCGGCAGCGATTTTTCCTTATGTTACGACTGACTTGAAAATATTTATATTTTACCATATAAAAGTTATGATTACGCAGCTCAATAATGTCTTCCTTGAAGTCAGACATTCAGTGCTCGCATATCGAAATGGATAAGAGAAACTTTTTACATCAAATTTATGAACATTAAGATTAAAACAATTAAAATAATTTGTGATTTAAAAATTATATGGTCACCGTGACATTAACCTATGCATGGACGTTTCGCTAACTGTTAGTCGCCACCTAAGGAGTTAAACACACCACATGCACATGCAACTTGCATCGTGGATTCAAGTGTCAAAACATGAGATGGTTGTACATCTTTACATGTAGTTCAGCATACAGCTTGCGTGCATCACTCCAGCAACACATGTAGCTGGTCAATCTCTATCTTTGCTCCATGCATTTACGTTAGCAAACAAAAAAAATGTATATATTCCCATCATTTTTAGTTGATTGGTGTTTCTTCTTTCTTTCTGGTAGATCCTTTAGGATACTTTTCAATTCTCCTCAATACGATCTCTCTCACTTGATCACTTCAGGTATCCCACAAGGGAGTAGCTTTGGATCTATTCTGTTTACCCCATATGCTAACGATCTCCTCTCAACTATTGAATCTGCCTGTATCCTAATGTGTGCAGGTGACGTCAAACTTTTCTTGCCTGTTAATACGGAAATTCAATCATGTCTGTTCCAAGCTGATTTAAATCATTTGGTAACTCGGCATTCCTTCAATTTCATGAGACCGTCAGTTTCGAGGCAGAACGTGCTCGCGTCGGAATATTTTATAGATTCACTTCGATTGGAGAACGAGGACCTAGATATCTTATTTGATCATAAGCTTCCATTCAATTCGCATGATGATTATTCTGTGAATAAAGCGAGATCAGTACCAGAATTTATTAAATACCGGTCGAGGAAATTTAACGACCCATAAGAGACGAGAAAACTATACGTTAGCTTAATACGATTTGTATTGAAATACGCCTCGGTCGTATGGTCATCATCATATCGTTGCCATGTGAATCGCATAGAGTCGTTACAGAAGCAAGTTCTGCTTTTTGCTCTAACAAATTTAGGTTTAGGTGATCCAAGCATCTCTTTACCTCGTTATGAAAATAGCTTGCTACTTATATCCTTACCGTCACTAGAGAAACGTAGGATGGTAAAGTTGATTAATGACGCCATCGACTTGCCGATTTTATTAAGTGCGCTTAAGTGACGTTCCTATCCGTTTTCTTTCTTTTTATAAAACTTAGCCAATCCAGGTTAAATAATGAGCTTTTTAATCTTCTCTGCAACAATTTAAATGAGGTTTATAACCTAATTTCCTTATCGCATGCTGTTGCTTCCATTAAGACTACTCTTCTTATTGCCATTAATCAGCTGCGTTATTAATGAGCTCGGCTCAACCAACGTATTGCTTCCTATCTACGAAGTGAAGTAACAGGGTGTAGGTGAGCTTGATAAGTAATGATGTTTGTGTATTATTGTTATTATTATTAATTTAGCCAGAGAAAAATTTCTAAGACTAAAGTCTTAAAGCACTAGCATCGAAGGCTAACGGCTTTATTAAAAACGACCCTTGAGTTGCTAGTCAAGATTCTTTGCCTTCGACCACTCATGCGGATAATATATGTTTGTATAAATTGTCGTAGTGTTAAGATATTTTCTGCTTGAATTGTAATAAGATTGAGCTTTCACATGCATGGACTGCGTAAGTTAGATGAATCTTCCCACTAGATGGCTTCTATATTTATAAATAAATCAATAAATAAAGTGGCGCTGGTTCTATAATGAGGTAATTAGATGACATTAAAAATTGTTCATTATTTGTTGTTGTTGATTATAAATAGCATCATACTGTTAATTATTGTTACCTTGCTAAGCGAATCCTAATTATATGCGAGCTGTCGGAAAACATTCCAAGTTGAGATTTAAAAAAGAACACATTTTTCCAAAATTGGACTTCATTTTGCTTTCCTTTACTATTACAGTCTTCTTTGGGGGTAATTCAATCAGTCTAATCCTTTTCCAGGACCCCCAAAAGGGGTTTCAATTTCGTTAATGCACTTCACATTTGTTTCCAATCTCTCCCACAATTGTCGGTGGGGCAGGCGATACTTTGAGTAGGGCATAGAGTCCTATTTTAATTCACTCAATTTTACCATTTTGCCATTGTACTCATTGGGTTGTGGCACAGTATTTTTAATCGAAGCAAGTAAAAAACCTGCGATCACTTTTCTCATACCCCGATCTTGTTCCAATGGGTGACAAGTAGATGTTTTGCGCATGTTCATAACATCTACTATCTTTCTAGCGTCTATTCGAGGGCTGTCCAATAATATTTAGTGAACATTCGTTCAGCTTTTGTCAATGGTTGCAGTTCATCGTCGCTCTGGTGACTTCGTCGGCCACGTTTGAATTCATGGTGCGAAGTCCTCGCACATAGCGCCCACCTAGTCTTTAATTGATGTAGGCGCGTTGCCTTTCAAAAGCACATATTTAATGACAGCTCGAAACTCAATTTTTTTCATTTTCGCAAACCATTTACCGACAATCAACCGATTGTCAAATAACAACTCAGTGTACAAAATGGCTGCAATATTGGTATGCATGGATAAATACAATTTGCAATTTCTGGCGACAAGTACTGCTTCTTCTGCTTCTGCAATGCATTGTATGATTGTAGTATGCGTGCACTGTGTTTAGCACCGAAAACTGCAAACAGCATGACTGTCGTTGAAAGGGGCTTAGCAAACATTAAAGTATACCTTTCGTTCTACTGCTCCAGTGTAATAAATTTAAATACCTGATAACGATCTGGTTAGTGGTTTGTGAAAAGATGCTTTAACAGGTAAATATAGAAACTATAAATACGTGATGATCAGTGATTGGCAAAGTTTTCATTGAAACTAACTCTAAAAATTAAAAAAAAAGAAAGAAGTAAAAGCACTATAGTGGGCCACGGTCGACCTATGCACCACTTCGGTTAATACAGTTATTCATATAAGGACTTTTCAAACTAACGCGTTATATGGGAAGTGGTCGGAACAGTACCATTTTGTATAGCAATCTTTGAATGCTTGGGCCGAAACATGTCGGTGCACCAAATTTTATCGAAATGTCTAAAAAAGTTTACGATTTGTAGGTTAAATACAAGAAAACAAGACGGACAGACACGCTTAAATCAAATCGCAAAATTGTTCTGCAACGATCGGTAAAATGAAAGTTAGATCTATATCAGCTCCTTCTGTTTATTGCACAGAACTTACTCTATTTTGTGCACCAATTCCGTAGGTTGTAAATATAAATATTGGTAATATGCAGGTTGATAATTTAAAACAAAAGCCAAACAGTAAGAGATATCAACATGATTTTTTTTTTTTTTTTTGTTTATATTGATTCACGACATTTTTACTTAATAATGATTTCCTCTAAAAATAATAATTGCTTCTGTAAGAATTGTATTTCACTTTTCCACAATAAGCTGCACTCATCTCAGCAACAACACGAACAATCTTAAAAATTAAAATCATTCAGAGTTTGCGGTTCATTGAAGTAAATCAATAATTTAGCACAAAAAATAAGTCCTATGAAGTTTTGTCGCATGATTTTGGTGGCGAGGCCACATAAACTTTTTTCTCTCAATAAATTCATTTCGTCATCAGATATATGTCAAATGGCATGATTTTGTTGAAACTATATATTCTTCAAGTCGTCAAGTGATATAATTCGTGCCACATAAAGTGTCATGATATTTGTGTAACGTCTTCTACCTTATCCTCGAAAATGAGATGTTCAGACCACAAACCACACCCAAAAGCCATTTTTAAGCATGTAAAAGACTGTTGGAAGCGACATTTTTGATTTCTGTACGCGAATTTTTACTTTGTTTACGAAGCGATCTATCCAAATATCACTTTCATCCCGAAACGTATCTCGAGTAGATTTAGTGTTTTTGTAATAAATTTAGAAAATTTCTATACGACGTACATCTGTACATACTTCCATGGTGAGTTGGTAGGCAATACTAAACAAAGGTGTCGAGGTGGCGGAAATTTGAAGATATACATGGACAACATGACCTTCAAAAAAAATGAAAAGCTCTTTCGTGATCGCCCTGCCTATCATATATCGTATCGTATACCTCATATTATATGTGACATATGCGTATTTTTATTTATCTTTTTATAAAATTTGTCCTTTCATAGAAAATTCCGTTTTAATGAAAAATCTGATGCACTCTTTTTTGCTCAACTATTTCTCTCAGTGTAAAAATCGACATCGCAGTTGAGCTGTGTTGAGCTTTGTTTGTTTAATTTATATAATATTCATAATAAGGTTAAATGGCATTTGCACCGTTGATTGTGAAGTTAAGCAGCATATGAATCGAGAAAAACAATAGGAAAATAAATTCATTTTTCACGATCTATTAAAATATTCATTGGGGAAGAATGAGAAAGCATTATAATCCTTTGTCTTATCTAATTGCGTGTTCGAATAGTTAAATGTCTTTCCCCTAAATTACATTTGTTTAAGCATCATTGCGGATCGCTTACGCTAGAAAAAATTAATATTCAAAGCACAGAGAAAAAATATTCAAATATGCGCCAATATTTACAATTTTTAATAAAATATATTCTTATCTCTTATGCCATTTCTTGTCAGGTTAAGAAGATGTTTTCTAAATCGAATTCATTATGCATTTCTATCTGATGACGATGTGTCCCATGTGTATACATATTTGTATTCCATTTATGCATCTTAGGAGATGTTTTCTTGCAATTGTTAATGCTTTTGAAAATTAAAAAGTGTCGGTCACAAATTTTATTTTGTGATATTAAAGAGAGGGGGAAAACTTTTTTTTTAAATCCCTTTTCATGTAAACATTCTTATAAGATAGAAAGATCTAGTTTCAAGTATAATGAAACAGATATCTAAATAGAATACATATGCTGAGGTGATATACAAACTTATTCTAGCAAGTCTGGACTATACTTATAGGTCTATTTTTTGGAGCTCTAACCAAGTAACGATTATCATGACAAATCAATTTTTTATATGACAACATAGTGTGATCTGTAGAACTTCACGAGGAAAATAAGTGAACAATCATTTGGTGCAAAATTTGATAGAGTATTTAATAGCCTGCCTTGCCTGGCTCTAACGTTCTCCCTTGCTCGGGTTAGTTTAAGGAATGTATCCTGTTTGCTACAAACTTTATTCTACCTTTGGCTGCCGTGTTCTTAGGTTCCTCCTACCGATCTCACGATCAATTTCTTCTTCGAAATTTTCACTTCTTTACGGTTTATTGATGCCTTCTACTTGACCCCTAAAGTAAGCATAAGATCTTCCCGACCTATTTGCATCATATGTTTACGCGATCCTTACATTACTTTCCCTCACTTTTATTGGCATTGCATCGCTTGCTGGTTACGATGCCTATTTTTTTGTGTATTACTTTTAGGCCAAAAGAGCTTTAAAACTGTTTACAACGATTTACGATATGCCATGTGGCATAAATTCAAAATGCATCTAATGCACATAGCAGATGTAATACCTATATAAACATGAACTTTCTTTAAGAAATATCACAATAGTTGTTAAAGATATGTCGATTAAATATAAAACTTATTTAAATTGTTTGCTTCTTCAAAAGTAATGT
Source organism: Glossina pallidipes (assembly GCA_000688715.1). Taxonomy (NCBI): domain Eukaryota; kingdom Metazoa; phylum Arthropoda; class Insecta; order Diptera; family Glossinidae; genus Glossina; species Glossina pallidipes. Next base: position 568,153 of record KK499893.1, read on the forward strand.
TGTAATAGTTTGCAGTCAAATATTCCTACAAATATATTTATAGTTTTGCTGTATAACGAATTTAATATATAAACATGTTTTGTCATTGTCGTCGTTCTGAATTAGAGAAAAGTTATTTTCCATTACACTTACATAGGCCACAAAAACATATATGCATATAAACACAAACCGGAGACATTTGGGATCATTTCAATTTTCTGAAAATAGTTATTTGTATAACATTTGAATACATTTTCTCTGTCATTAATTCATTTAAAATGGGAAATCTCTATATTTATGACAGTTTAATTACAGACATTCATAAGATTTTATTGCAAATGGAATTTAAATAGAAATTTGCTTTAATCGTCTCTATTGATTACAAAAAAAAAAAAAAAATAATTAATTGTATAAATGAAAATTTAACATGTAAAAAAACAACTAAGAAGAACAGGTGGTGGTAGACTTCCAACACGTCCCATATTCAATCTTCAAATCTTCAAATAGGCGAAATTCCAAAATATTAATTAATTAAACACGTGTGCATTGCCTCTTTTCATTAATTTTTGATAAAAATTCATTTGTTTACTATTTTTAAAATGGTCTGCGTCCAAATCGCATTCATTTCCGGCCATGAATTAAGAACATTTGTGTTAAATTTCAGCGGTCGTTTAAAATTTTTACACGCAGGCTTGAAGGAATTTAGGAAGGGATGTTAAGAGAACCGGATGGATAGTCAGACAAATAGACTGACGGGAATACGTGCAGCCTGAAGGAAGAACAGGTACAAAAACTGACGATCGGACAGGTAGACGATGGGACGGATGGATCATACGGCGAACGAAGGGTTAAGGAGATGGGCCATCAGACAATTGTTTGTCGAATCGAACAAACAGACACTCGGGAAAAACGGTAATTGGACAGTTGCACGACCGATTCGACATATGACTGAAAGTGTGGAGCCTCGGGCAAAAGAGCGACCGAACAGATGTTTCGACGGGTAGACACACATATGTACCGAGGGGCAAACGGACAATCAGGTTAACAGGTGGTTGAACTGACGGACGACTATTCACACGGATTGTCGGACAGATTGCTAATCGGGTAGGAGGTACCCGAAATTTCATTGAAAACAGGTAAAAAAAAGAAGTTAAAACTTTATCCTTAAAACAGTAAATCTTATAAATGCAGTCGGTAATCCCTAAAACTATATCGATTAACTAAAGCACAGATAATGGAATAATCCCTTTCGAAAATAATTAAAACAAAAATTTACTATTTCCTTTTTCTGCATGTTTTCCCTATGACAGTTATCGTTTCCACTCTATCGTTACAAAAGAAACTTTCCTGTAGTTTTTCTAGCATTTCGTTTATATTTAATTGCGCTTCTCATTTGCTAAAGCCACCATAACCGCGGCATACTCAACCAAAGAAAGGAAAAGAAAACCCAAAATCTATTAATGACATCAAATCGATGCAATGACACAAAAATTCTACTCAGCATTATCATATACATATACGTATACATATATATATAAGTATGTACATAAAGTTGCTTTTATATTGTAAACCGTTCGCCAAACAGTCAGTCAGTCAGTCAGTTTTTAACAATAAGAACATTATTGAAACCATAATAGAAAGTGTGTACAATTCTTAGCAAAACAGTGGATAGGATAAAAGAGATGAAATGAATAAAGAAATTTTCGACAATTTTTTCTATGCTGTGATCGCATTGTAGGAAATTCTTCAATTGCTCCATTTTTTTGTACCCATCAGCGAATAGTGAAGGGTGTATACATTTCGTCAAAATGTTTGCAACGTTCAAAAAGTAATTTCACATACACAAAGCATATATATATTCTTGATCAGCAGAAAATTTTGTCTGGTTGTCCGTCCGTCCGCTTTATATATGGTCTGTTGTAAACATTCTTCTGGCGGTAAAAATGAAGCTATCAACTTCAAACTTCGCAGAAGCATTAGAAGTTCTTGCACACAAGTGGGCATTGAAAATAGATCGAATCGGTAGAAAGATACGCCTAGAGTGGCACGCTAAGTGCGAACACCGCTGTTTTTCAATTGGAATAAAAAATTGGTTTTTTGTTCATTACTCCTAAAGTACAGCAAATAAATCTACAAAAATTTTAAAATATATTCTATAGGTGGCGCTGTAGAATCTGTACGAAAATCGAAAAGTTGAATACACCTAACCAATATTGTAGTATATCAAAATTTAATTATTTTTTTAATGCCAGTACTGAAACATTTAAGCATGTCCGTCTATTCATCTGTCCATTTATCCGCCTGCCCAACTGTGTACTATCTGTGGCGGACCTTCTTCCGTTCGCAAAAATGAAGACACCGCCTACAAATTTGCAAAATAGTTTGAAAATGGCCCAAACAGGTCAAAGAACACGCCTACAAGGCCCACACGTCTACACAAGCAAAACTGAGAACACCTTTGCTTTTCGTGGCTTTTGCTCGTTGCTCATGAACTGCAACAGATACACGATGTAAATTTTCACAAAATTAGTCCGCAAGAATAGGAAAAATCAGTCACGCCCAGCCAATGTTGTGAAATACGCAAATTAATATTTGCCCATTTTTCAACATTTTGCAAGACAAAGGCGATAGCTCGAAAAGCTTTTGTCGCAACTGAATATGATGTTTTTACTGGTTTGTTTTTTTTTTTTGTTTTGTCAAAGTAATTCAAAAAAAGAATTCCATTAGAATTCTGTTAGAGAAATTTCATTAAAGAATTACTGCAAAGTTGGACGAATATTTAATAATAAATGCATTTTTTCTGCTTCTTTTCTAGATTTTGAATTATCTCCTACGTTAATTATTTAAATTTGTTTCGTATAAGGTATGTATGATAAATTTTATCTTAATATGTTCAACTTTACATATCTTAACGACAAGAAGCATTTGCTATGTATCCCTGCAAACAGGTTCTAAGGGCTTCATTGCCCTTAATAAAGTGAAAGTACATTCATCTCATTAACTGTTTCATAAGATGGACCAAACGCTTTTCATTTATGCTGATAAACTTAATGCGACTGCTTAGTTCGGTTTTCTTGTTTTTTTTTTTTTTGTATACACTGCAAAGTAATGACAATTAGTCATTACTTGAGAATTGAAGACTGCGTGATGAAGAACTTAGCGAAGTCTTTTTTCCATATCCATCTCAAGCAATCGTGTAAATTTGCAATTGCAATGCTTAGCAAAGCAATCTTCCTCCAATATAATTAATCTTCATTATGTAGTGAATATTATGTCTTCTTCCACGATGTGTCCGTTTAAACCATAGAAAACGTGCACCTGAAAAATATATCTGGAGAAATCTTAACTTGAAAAGTACCTGAAAAATATTTCTGGAGAAATCTTGCTTTATTTTCTATTACGGTTGCTATGAGGGGTTCAAAAACAAAGCTTCATCAAATCCTGCAAGAGTCGAGAACGGTCTTTTTTTCTTAGATTTCGACTTTAAAATTATTTTAAAAATTACACACAATCGACCGGCATTCAGACTGAGAGAAGAGAGATATCATCGATTGGTTTTTAAGGATTAGTACGCTTAACGTTTTGTATTGTAAATCGGCCGCTTTCGCCATTTTATTTTCATGGTACTGCTTCTTATGATTAGCACAAGTTCCTATCTTTGCTTTGCTATCGGTCCGAACAGCTCTTGAGTACTTATGACAATTTTTTAAAAAACGCCCTTTCTTGTGTATAGCGCCACCTCTTGATACCCAGTAAATAAGAAAAGCAATGGCGAAGTGTGGAAATGCCATAGTGAGCCACGATTTCTCATTTAAAATAATAAAATAATGGAAAAAAAACAATAATAATAATAATAATAAAACAATTCAATCAGATGATCCTTATGTAAGACTAACACTATAATAGATGACAGTTTCCAATACATTTCTGCGGATTTGATGTGAGAAAGCAATTGTTTACTTGGCTGTATTGGTAGCTTTTTTCCAACATACAGTAAAACTTATTCAACTTATATCACGGGAGGGAAATGTATGCAAGAAAACCGCACAACAAATGTCACCGCCCACTGTAGATATTATGCGCTGTGATTAAAATCTGTGTCTTCTCCAGGGTAAAAAAAATAAATAAACTATTAAAATATGTCCATATTTCGCTTCAAAATAGTCAGTTCATTGGCAACTTGTCCCTGCTGAGTTAAGCATATGTCTCTTGACAAATAAATAAAATTATTCAACTTTTTTTTTTTTTTTTTTTTTTGTTTCTTCAGCTCTTGTACCAGAAACCGAACAATATTTTTTTGAAAGGATATTTGAAAGAAGAAAAAAATAGAAGGAAACGGCCGGTTATTAACGATGTTAATCGTCAGTTGTTAATACGTTTATCATATAAATATGATGAAAGAGGAACATTTCCGGAGTATTAATGTGAAATTAAAAAAAAAAAAAAAAAATATTTTTTTAAAGCTGTCTACAATGCTATTATGATGGTTGTCGTCTAACATATGAAACATATGTAAACACATTAACGGCGCACTAATCTGTAAATAAAACATAATAAACTGTATTCGCGCGCGCTATATATTACAAAAATATGTACATATTTATATACGTGTATCATTAAACATGTATATAAATAAATAATGTAATAGAACGCACAACACAACAGCTTCATTTTTATAGTAATCAACACCGTGAGTGTTTACAATTGATGTATGTATGTATGTGTGTTTACTTCACAGCTTAGCAATTTAATAATAGTAATAATAATAACAGTAAAGCAACGTCATCAATTATTAAGCATTATATGCCCGGATATATGTATGTATGCATGTTTGTATGTATGTCTACATTGCACATCTACATTCATTTATATTTATAGTAACTAACTAACTATTCATATATGTCGTCATAGTGAATATATATATATCAGATTGTGTATGTATATGTAAATGGGTTTGTATACTTTGGCAAACTTATATACGAGAGTAAGGGAGACGAATACATCATTTAAATTTAATTACATGTTTTGTTTTATTTTACATTTGTAAACATTTTAAGTTTTAAACACATGCACATGCACAGAGGCGTTTATATAATAACAAAAACACACACATGAACAATGCACAATAATATGCTTATTATTAGTTAGTTTTAATAGCAGTGAAATATATACGTTTTAAAGCAACTAAATAGTATTGAGCTTTTTGCTTAAACTACAGTAGCCTAAGTGTTCTAAATAAAAGTCCACACAAACGAGGCTAATTGTCACTTATTCCTGCTTGAGAAAGTCAGCATTTATTCTCAAAGGGATTATAAAAAAGACAAAGTCAAACAAGCAAAAATATTATGGTCGGGCAAGACCGACCATTAAATATCCTAAGCCGACCTAAACTCTTCTAAGACAAAATTTCCTATTTATTTTCGTGATGACATGCATTTATTATATTGTATAAAGGGGATTAGATGGGTGCAGGAAATGTCACCTGCTTTCGCTCAGATTTAAAAAATGTAGTTTTCTTCGCAAAGATTTCATTATTGTTCAACCATTTTCGTCAAAAGGTACTAAAAATTAGACTTTATTGTAACGCCTCGCTACTGATGGGCTAAGGTACAAATTTCGGATGCATGTGGTCCAAATTTGGTATAATTATCTTCTAAGTCAAGTTGTAGAAAATATTGATAATAAGACATGTTTGCCGTACAATTCCTCATGGCTGAGTTTTCAGCGTCCCATCCATCGGGCAAAATGCTATCACTCAGCGATTTTTGTTCAGCTTGTGTTAACAACTACAAAGTTCTCCAAAACTGTTCCCTGTAAAAAAAACGCATGGATAGATATCAAACAGACACGCATACAAACGGACGGACAATCGTAAATTGACACCAGAAATAATTCTTAATCGATGGGTCTATGATAAGTGTAGGATTTTAAAAACTTTAACTGGTTTTGTTTTGAATACTTTCCCTTTCGACACAAACAGCAGGCATGCAAATTCTTGAGTAACTTTACGGCACAAATGAAACAAATTCGTCATTTCAAAAGTCTTGATAAACCCTTTTTTAAGTTCATCAAACCACTTAGCAAATGCAAGCTTAAGTTTCCTTTCATATTAAAAGTGGTCTAGTGAAACGAACGTCTCTCTACGGGCAGGGTTTAGAGTAGCCCAGAGCATAACATCGGCCGGTTCGGTAAGAAAATTTCGATCATCCGTACGTCTCCATTAGGGTTTCTGCAAGCGTGTATTTCTTGGATGAAAAACCGCCACCGTTATTGCCGAACTAGCTAGCTTTCCAATGACGGTGCGCATCCGTTACCACCTCCGACCGTCTTACCTTTTGACTATAATAATATAGAATATTACTTAAAAATATCGGAAGGCTTATTAATCACATTTGGTCGGAACGTGTCGATCCGTAAGGGTGGGCATATATTACACTTACAGCATTAAATCATAATCGCTTTCAAAAATCTTTTTGACATTAAAGGAATGGAAATTTTTCTTGAATCCATCTTATGAATTTTCGCTATCACCGCGGACAACGATCCCTCAGAGAAAGAAAGATTTTCGTATGCATCGGGCATGCAGCACGAACTTGGATCTGTTCTGTTAGATCCCTGCACACTACATATGAAGATTTCTTTAGCAGACGTGTTGAAGATCCGTCTGCCAACAGGAGAAGTACAATGCTGCGAAATAGTAATAAACAAACAAGAAAATTTTAACAAACGTAAGTGCTCTCTTGGCACTCAACACTTCTTAGCCAATCTAGTGTGCAATTTTTTTATATATACATCGTGTATACATCTATTTTTCTATAAATCGATATTTTGGCATTAATTGAAAATCGTTACAAAATGAGCATTCGAAATGCAGTCAATAGAATATATTCGTTTTCCTTGTTGACTTAGAATATGAGAACTAACCTAGAAATGGGCTTAAATCATTTCTGCAGATATTTTTGAAAAGTTCTTTGAAAATTTCTCTCAATATTTAATTAGTATAAGTAACGTTTTCGCATCGTGTTAATTAGAAACATATTCAACATTTAAAAATTATACAAAAAAAAAAAATATACAAACATTCATAAATACATTAGCTACTTGCAGTCTTATATATATATATATATGATTTTGTATGAGCATACACTGAAAATGATATAATTTTCGACTTTAATGCTGCAAGCCATAAACAAAATGTTACGTAGGTAATGAGAACAGTGCATGTAGTGTGCAGTATATAAAAATATAATTTATTCATTTATTAATATTATACGAAACGTAGGCTCATTCTTTGTACAAAGCCCCACATGAGCTTTAACATTAGATTCTCAGCAAATGAAGTCTGTAAAAAATAACATACAATACATGTATACATATACATATACACATACATATATATTGTTGCTTTGAAGTGTTAGAATAGCTATGTCTAACCCTTTTGACAAAAGGCTTTAGTCATAAATGTCACTTGTATGCTCTACATACACTAATGTATGAATGAACTTTTTTTTTTCTTTTTCTCTTTTTTTTTTTGTTAAACCAAATACCAAAAAAAAAGTAAGAAAGAAAAAATAATGAAAATATTATTCATGTTCTAAGGCTTTAACTAGTCTGTTATAGGTTTTGTTTGTTCACTTACTTGACTGCTTATTTGCCAACTAGCTGGTCTCGGATTTGATCTATAAACTGCATTTACCCTGCAGTCAAAATAATAATGCTTGACATCATATACAAAGCAAAACATGCAAACAAACAAAAAAACAAAAAAAACAAAACGAAACTAAATACGAACTGAAGTGCAACAACAACGTGAATAACAAACAACAGGAACAAGACATTCCGCCAATGAATTTAATGTGGCTTTAAATTTTTCGTAAAGTATGCAAATTTCGGTGGGTTGTCTCCCTGCTTTGCGTGTCTAACATACTTCCAGGCGTACATCGTTACAGGCATATATGTTATGATTTAGAATATTCAAGTGTGACTGTTAGCGCTAAAGTTTTTCTTCTAGTCCTCGTTTAATTTTCTTCTTTTTTTTTTTTTTTTTGTGTTCCTTCGCTTTACACATAGTTTATGATATTGAACAAGTTTTGTTTTTCTTAAGGAAGTTACACTATGATTACCGTAGAACATGCAAAAATTCTTTTTTGTGCTAAAACGCAAAAAAAAAAAAATGTTGCATTTTTTATCATGAACATAAATCATAAATATACTGGTCTTTTTTTGTTGTTGTTTTTTTTTTTGTTGGTTGAAAACTGACAACAACTGTCGAGGTATTTAACCGAAACTAGATTAGCTTAGTTAGGTTAAGTAGGTTAGATAAGTAAACATTAATTTATTAAGCTTATGCCCAATTACGTAATAAAATTCTCACATCTATTGTTCACTTACATGGGTTAACATATGAAATGCCATACATTTAATAAAAGTTAATACTTTACTAAAGTATTCGTCGAAATACAGAGATTTTCACTTAATTCTCTTTTGAACTTGAATGGAAAAATGATCAGGTTGTTGCACGTATTTTGGCCATTTTTTCACTTGAAAAAGGCCTTTAGTGATTAGGTTCACTTTATAGATTCATTTTTATACTATGCCTTATACTTATTTGAGATAAGTGTTATTTAAGTTTGTGTGGATCTGTGCAAACATAAGAAGAGCTTGAGATATAACCGCCTATTCTTGGTGTTTGTCTGCCCCTGTGTCCGTGTTTAAAATGTAGGTCACCAATTTTTAAGGTACTATGTCGACATTTGGTACATTCGTTTTTCAGCCAAGAGCTTATTAGAAACATGTTGGATCGAATGCATTTTTAAGATCTCTTCCCGCATAGCGACCCTGAATTTAACTAAAACTTGATTCTGATCTTTAGTACCTCCCGATGAAAACATGATATTTTGGCCTGCTAAACAGGTATGATATATGGGTTGAGGCCATTTCTTGAACCATTTCCCTTATAATCGTTTTTACAACAAATAAGCCTATGTACGGGAACATGGTCTAATTTTTAGTATTTTTTGATGAAAATTTGTGCGAAAAAGGACTGCGACATAGATTAAATGCCTGCTGGTAGGCTGATCATGATTTTCACATGAAAGATGTATTTCTTGAAAAAAGTTGTTAGAGTGCAAATTAATCAATAACAATACCGTGTCGAAAGAACGATATTGGTTTGGCAGCAATCCAATCATCCACACAATTTCGTACTTCTTCACCAAAATCGAATGCGATCTGAGCAAGTGATAGTCAGAAGGCGATAAGTGTGATGAGTACGTTAGGTGCAGCAGAGCTTCCAATTTGAGCTGCAACTTCTACTATACTTTCAACCGCTATTTCCAAACATTTCATCTCCCTTCCGGAAAAGCAAAAGCACTAACGGGACTCACGCACTTAGTGCATTCGAATTGCAACCTTCACAAACTCCGAAACTTTTCATGTTATTTTATTTCGAGAAGCTTCAACCCAACTATTCAGTGTAACCACCTGCATGTACGATACAAAAACTGCTACGATCATTCCACTAATGTACTCACAATGTGCAAACTTTAACTCCAGCTTATTCCCATTGATTGTAAAGCTTTTGGTATCGGATTTCATCGTGATTTGTAGACGAGTTAATAAACCGATTGTGACCACATTTGGTCTAAACATGAAAGTGATCCTAACGAACGAAAGTGATCCAAGAGAACATAATTTTTGGTCAAAATTATGAAAAATTCGTCGGGGTTTTCCGAGACTACTTTAATTCCTTCTTCGTTTTCGACGTGGCCGTGAACAGATCGTATTTATTTTTCACCTTTGCACATTCAATCGGTCAAGGAATGTTTATACCAAATTTGAACTTCCTATCGTCATTTGCGCGATTCACGAAAATTCCGGGTCTAATTGATGGGTTGGTTACCGTCAATCTAATGATCGAAAAGTTACTTTGATTTCTGATTTTTCCTTGATAGCATCCTCCTGTATCCTTAGATTCACAATCTCATATGTTTAGAAGATATTTTATTTTTTTAGTTATAGAAAGCGTTCATTGCTCGCTTTTTTCTACTTGCCGAAAAAGAGTACAAAGTGGCAAAGAAATTGTAAAAGTAACAAAAGCTACAGAGAACGAATACTGTAATCGACAACAAAGAAAATTTGTTCACTTTTATTAAGTAATTTTTGACATGACAGCGGTAAAGAGAAGTATCTTTCAGCAAAGGTTGTTGAAGATAAAAAAATAATGCAATCTAAAGCAATTAGATTAAAAGCTTACGAAAACATAAAATTCATGATAATGTTACAACAAATTTTTAAATGAAGGTCTTTACATCTTAGAATAAAAATACAAAGAAAAAAAAAAAAAAAAAAAAAATTTAATTCACTTAAAAGATTCGTTTTTAACCCTTAAGATCAAGATTGTTTCCGAGGAAATTATTTAAAGCTATTCGCATTTCAAAAATTTGTTTTAAAATTAAATCAAAAAGGGTTAAGCAAAATGTTCTTCAGAATGTTTTCTCATAAAATATGTAAGGTTCGGAAGATATTACATAAATTATACGTATATCAGGTACATTTAAATCATTTGTGTGCTCTTATGCGTATTAAAAGTACGCAATGAATATTTTGTCTGCTAACACGTGTGTTAGCGTGTTATGACATTTAAGCATGATTGCGTGCTCTGACTACAACTTTTTATTTTTACAAAACATCTTTCAAATGTTGTAATAAAAGAAAAGAAAAATTCCACACTTTGGTTAATTCGAATATTGCGATACGTTTATAAAAAAAAAAAAAAAAGTCGAAAGGTGTAATTTTATAAACACCTTAGCAGTCTTAGAATAACGAACGAAAAAATTTGAGAAAAAAATGTTCATAGATCCAGCGCAAAGTCTTCTTTCATCACGATATTCCTTACCAGTGTCATTTAATAGTTTCGATACCCTAACTGAGAGCTCTATAATGAGAACTCGTCAGAATAGTCCGGAGCCATAAATTGCACTTTTCATCGTTTGGAAATTTTTACCACACGTTTTAGATAGAGAAAATCTCAAGTGCATAAGACAGCTATTCAAAAATTTACTTTTCATATTTGCCAGAGGCTTAAGGAATGTTTGAATTGTTGTATTGTGTGAACGAACCAACCCATTACGGGTTATTTCCGATTTGATCGCTTAAACGTTGTAATAAGTTTGTATATTAGTCGCACTTGCGGTTGAGTGATTTTTTCTTTTCCATTGAAGATTATTCCGTATGCATACGGCTCATAGCAAACCAACTTCATAATCTTGCCGTTGGATAGATTTTAGTGGCCGGCTCTGCTCTTTGAGTTCATTGTTTTGATCTTCTATTAGTTTCAGAATTGAAGTACAGGATACAAGGCATTTTTCATTGACAAATCAAATCTGAAACACGACTCCGTTGCAGCCAACAAACACTCGACTGCAACTTCTTAAAGACACTGCTCTTGTTCAATGGAAGGAACATGACAACTATTCTTTGCAACGTTTTCTTATGTCCAAATTTTCAGTTAATATCCATAGCATATCTGCTACTTACCATATTCCTTACTAAACAACAGCTCTGTAATCTTAGGTTTGACATTTGAAAATGCTACGATTTTTAGTATTACAGCCATGATAACCATTTATAGCAAGCACTCTCACCCAACTGATAAAGATGAAAAAAGTTTGTCTTCGCATATATAATATGCGTAGTCGAAAGATCTCACTGCCACTCAGGGTGGACCTGCTTCTTCGTTTTCCAAAGCAGAATGAAATAGTATAAGTTTGCAAGGCGAACAACGAGATGATACAGCAATTCGTACAACAGTTATAGCCTTAGCAAAATTCGAATTCGCCCATAAGCATTCGGCACACGTAGCCTCCTCGGGTTATTTTCTCTTTCTGAACTTGAAAATTAAAGATTTCCCAACAATACTGAGATCGATTATGTAGTTGAATGCTATGTTGTGGAACTCGGAATGGTTCTCACAATTAACAGGGTATTGGAGCATTCAAAAATATCGCCGGGGTAATTATTATATATCGAGGTAATTATTATTATTATTATAAGTAATTAAGCCAGAGAAAGCTAACGGCTTAAAGTACTAGCATCGGCAAGAAGGCTATCGGCTTTATTGAAAACTCTACCGCACTTGAGATTTGGAGCCACGAATTGTTAGTCGAGATGCTTTGCCTATTCGGGCACTTAGGTGGATATATATCGAGCTAAAGTGAAACTTCATTATAACTTCCTGTCTTTTCGTTAATCGACGAAGAAAGTGTATGAGACAAATCTTTGTACTCTTTTGTACCTCTGCACGTCTTGACAGCTCATACGAGCTCAGAGAAACAGACTTTCTTAGAATATTATCTCGCTCGAACTTGGGATTGATTTTATTGAAATCTTTCGAAGGGAGGTATTGGTTCATATGACGATGACCGACAATGACAAATCGTGTTTGCAAATTCCCTGAAAGGGTAAATTCTCACTACCTCTCAACCTAGTACTGGACAACAAAGTGTTTTCACGAGTCTTAAATTTAATCCTTATCAGATTGATATTTTCCAGCATGTCAGTATTCTTCAAATAATACGTACCTTTCGTAGGTTCAGTCAGGTACTTCTAGAGCTAGTTCAGTATACTCTCTGTGTCTGTAAATGCAAAACCTTGAATATAATTAAATAATGTCGAGCATTGGAAAGTCATACCAGAAATTGTTTTACTTGTTCGCTTGTACACTCCAACTGGCCAACTACCTCTAGTTAACGTTAAAATTTTCAAGTGGTTTACTAGTCAGAAAGCTCTCACTTACATTCCGATTATAATTGCCAAACAGGCAAAATCCAACCAAAGCCCTATACTTTGCATACATATCTTGCAATTGTTTCCATGGAAAAATTGAAAAATTTTATTCTTTGTCCGATTGTTCTAACCAATGCTAAAACTAACTGATGTGAAGAAAATCGTTATAACTCACTTTTTTTTTTTTTCATTGATTCTTTGTTCTCTTCAATAGCAACAACAAAAATGATTCAATAAAAAATTGAAATTTTTCAATGTTCATGTAAAAGTCATAAAATGTGCAACTGGAGCGATAACAATAATAGCAACAACATTGTGAAGCTAAAAGAAAAGCAGTACAAAATAATGAAGAAAGAAACTCGATTGAACTGCAGGCATGAAAAAAAAAGAAAAGAAAATAATTTCCCCCGAATCCTGGTTTTTTTTTTTTTTTTATGTGAAAGCGTTTAACTAAACTATTATATCACTGTAGATGGAAAAGAAAAACAATTTGAATGAATATTTAATTAAAGCAAAAAAATGAACATAAAGTTAATAAAAAGAACAGAGAAGAAAATCAAGAAAATATTGAAAACAAGATCTAAAAGATAACAGAAAAAAAGGAAAAAGGAAGCTTTTTTTTTCTTAATTAGTATCTTCAGAGTGATTGTTTCGATTTTGGATATTCAAGGGTCATCTCAGTTAAATTGCCAAAATTCGATGGAATTCAGAGAAAAACAGATCACTTAATATTCCATCGAAAAAGGTAGCAACGGAAAAAGTGCGTCGTGTAGATCTCTAAAACTTAATTGGTAATAAAACTGCTTTCGCCTAAAAGTGCTTTTGTGAATTTACATTCTTCAAGCAGTCATCGATATGTCCATCCTCGACTTCAATTCCGACATTCAAACTGCAGAGATTTGCTTTTACCTGTTCATAGGAAGTATGCGCAACATACTTTTTGAGAGCATATCGAGCATATTAAGTATTGCAACAAAATGAATGCCTAACGCGAGAAACGCGTACTTAATGCTGATGGAAAATAAGCCTGATATCGAAGGCGCAAAAATGTTTGCGTATAAGCTAGAGGGGCCCTTAATATTAATAATTAAGCCGGGTATCAACGCGCAATCAGCAGGGTAAAGTATATTTTGTGTTACATGGAGCAAACGTCATCAAGAATAGCAACTGCTTCAATGACGTCACATTATACCATTATAGAAAAACGATATTGTAGGCCAATTATTCAGCTTGATGACATATACGTTAGAAATCTTCAGGTAATATATGCCACCATCTCTACTACATTCCCCAGATATTTGACACTCGTGATTGGCAACGGTTTCAATCGATAACCCATTGTCTGTCCGAGCAGAGATTTGATTCTTATCGTGTGTGCCTTCATCTAACAATGATGCTGATTCAACGGTAAGGAGTAATGTCGACTTAATTGATCGCCAAAACCAGGCAATTAGTTCCGGCATTTTCGCTTGTTTGTTTTCGGAAAAGTTTAGAAGGAAATATTAAAGATCACCTGCCAAATTCCGATTTCGCTATTTTCATGTGGACGTGAATTTGTTGTCTATTAAAAAAGTTATAAACCATGTTGAAGTAAAAAATTAAATATGATCACAAATATTAAATCTTACTTGACGGTCACCGATCACCGATGTGAGTACATGTGGGAATCGCATCTGTGAAGAGAATAAAAAATGTAAAAATTTTTAAAGAATGAAATTTTCGAAACGTTGCTTCTCCCGTTAAATTACGATCAGTAAATGTGATTTAAATATTCAGTATCCGCCTGAGTGGCCAAGTAGGTAAGAGTCTCGACTAACAACTCAAGGATCGTGGATTCAAATCTCAAGTGCGGTGGAGTTTTTAATAAAGCCGAAAGCCTTAGATGCTAGTGCTTTAAGACTTTAGTCTTAGAATTTATTCTCTGGCTAAATTTATAATAATAATAATAATAATAATAATAATAATAATAATAAATATTAAGTAAGTTGCGTTGCAACTTGTTTTCACTCTGCCCACACAATTAAAAATTAAAATCTTTCCGGCTTTTCTAGATTGGCTAGAGATTGAGCCAATTATTTAAAATACAATTTTGGAGAGATGAGTATTCAAGTTAACACTAATGGCGAACATAAAAGTTTTCTTTTGTATCTCATCATTTCAATCTTAAGATAAAATTTACACTTAACCTTTTAAGATGTCTTAACGTCAGTTATAGCTCATTATAAGCATGTCAGTAGAAAACAATTTTCTGTTACTTTGTTAAAGTAATTTTTCCTTAGCAACTCTTTTAGGTTCTCATGTCGCACCCCACTTGCAGCTAGTATGTAAAAAGTTTATGCGGGCTGGCGCACTTGCGATTGATTCGTTTTTTATTATGGCAAACGAGCTGGAATTATTTTCCGATCAGATTAATTATCTTAATAAGCATATTCTCGACTGATGACTCGATGTTATTAAACCAAGTCGCCA
Source organism: Glossina pallidipes (assembly GCA_000688715.1). NCBI lineage: Eukaryota > Metazoa > Arthropoda > Insecta > Diptera > Glossinidae > Glossina > Glossina pallidipes. The sequence goes on from KK499893.1 coordinate 583,387, forward strand.
TTTTCAAGATACTTTGATGAAATTTGTGCACCTTGGCGTGGTTCTACCCACGACTTAACAGTATTCAAAATGAATTGGGTCGAACCGTTTGGTGCTACCTTTCTTCACAAAATTCGTGAAATGCAAAAAATGTAGAATTTTTAATATTTCTCGAAATACAAAGCGGTATTTTGGCACACGAAGGGAGTCTGGAAAACTTTGATAAGATGGGATAGTTCTTTTTAACGCCTTTCCGCAGAACCTTTTTGATCAAAAATATTGCTTCATGCAGCAACCAGGCATAGTTTTGCATATTGTTTGACGAAGATAGGTGAAGAATTATATAAGCTAAAGTAGTGTAGAGTGTTAAGTAGTCGGCTTTGCTTACCGTAAAATATTTTAGCTTGTTTTTGAAAGGAAAAGTTTCATTTTTTACTTTCAATATAAATTAAAAAGAAAAAAGACAAGCATAAGAAAGTTTAAATTTGATCTAATTCGAATCTTTCGCTCTCTATAAAATATAATTGCAAAAAGTAGATGGCTTCAGTTAACTTCACGCGAAATCAAAACCTCTTAATGAAGTTAAATATTCGAATTATATCTTCAAAGCTTCCTTCTGTCAAAACAAAAAACTGCTATATCTCGTCACGGGGGATATAAAGAAAAACGCAAAGTGAAAAACAACAAAACGAATTGTATTTTAAAGGAAACTTCTAAGGCAAAGTTTCATTCATTTCGATGAAGTTCTCAAACCCAAATACAACAAGTAGCAAGAGAAAGTGGGAAACGTGAGATAAGTTTGCGTAAGATACAGAACTTGAATGAAATCATCAGTCAAATTGAATTTAAGAAAAACTTGAAAACAAGATTTATACTTAAAAAAGAGAATTAAAAGAAAGAGAATGAGATAATAATAATAGTAGTTAACGTAAACACTGAGTTAAAAAACTTCTCTTAATTAGTTTATATAAAAAGTACTTCTACGAGGAAACAAATAAAAATATCTTTTGTAGCAAAAGGTTCGCATAAGTCTTCGACAGTGGTAATAAGTCTTCTTAATAAGAGAGAAGTGCTTTTAAGGGGTAACAAGATAGTGCACATTTTTCGAAAAATGAATTTCTTTTTCAATGCGATCTATATATTTACAGATATATAGATATATTTAAAAATAATATAGAAGAAGCGGGCCACGCTCGATCTTTAACAGCCACACGCTATTCTACACTTTCGACGACTTCTCAAAATAAGTCGTTATCTAGAAATTAGTTGAGGAGTGATCCGATCCGAAACATTTTTAATAGCGTTCGTCCTTGAGCCAAAACGCATAATCATATCGAATTTTATCAAAGAATCTGAAACATTTGAGGGATGTAGGAATTACTTCCGAACCGGTTCTATTGAATCAACACTTGTTAGAAGCCTATAGGGAAGAGCCCACACGACGGAGGCATATTCCTATAAAGGGCCCCACCAAATTCATATATAACCTTCTGGCAACATACCGATCGTCAAAGTCTGTCGGCCATCTTTTAATAAAACCGAGCGTAGTCCTTGCCGTATTTGTGATCAGCTCAATATGTACTATAGGTCGAATGAACGAGTCAATGAATGACTCTACATTTTCGACTTTTTGCGACTCAATAAACTATTCCATACATGATATGTTCCTTCTCCCAAAATGAGATCTTCTTGTTATTCTTTTGTAGTTAAGAACCATAAGATTGTTTTTCCAGAGTAACATTAAAAACATTTTACATTGCTTTGCTTTACGTAAGTCATTGCTTTTGTGACCTTTTATTTTGTGATTAAATTTTATCGTGGCATTCTGTACAATAAAAACGAACGATTTCTCGTTTAAGATACAATACAAATTTTATAGATTCTTTAACTTAAATCAAAGCAATAAAGCATTTATTTGCTTTACTTTATGAGTTTCCTTTTGACATTTTACATAAAATACATGCTCTGTCAGCATGTAACCGCACCAGTCAAGTTGTAAATAGATCTTTTGTTTATTAGCAAAGAAATAAAATGAAATCCTATACCTGTAAAATTCCGAATCTGTTAAAAAGTTAACTTAATATCAAAGCATTACCTTAGTGTAGGAAATAAACACCTTTGCCTTAGAACTTCTTTAAAAGGCATTTACTGTAAGTATGCATAGTCGTCTCGAGATGAATTTTATTTAAAATCTTGTTTATTTTAAATTAAATTTTACATACCACAGCAGCTTGCAAGGCTAAGAAAAGACTTGAAAAGCATTTTATTGCATTAAAAAGCAGAGACGCTTTGTGTTGAGTTTGACATTTTTTTTTTTTTGTTTTTTTTTTTGTTGTTTTGAAATAGGCAAGCTTGTGCACTTAAGTAAATTGAGATAGTGCTACGGGACCTATTTCCACTAACAGCAAGTAATGGTTTTCACTTAGAATAGCAAGACATAGATTATCTCACATTGATTTAAAAAGAAAACAAAAAAAAATTTTCTTTTGTGGTTACCCGAAATTCTCTTGCTTTTTATATGACGTCTTCTACTTTGAAAACTAATTCGATCCGTGTTTCCCTAAATTCTTCGACCTCAACTGACGAGTGGCTAGATAACAGTCAAATTATTTGTTTATTTATTTTATATAATTCAAGACAGCCACTTACGTACGTACACAAAAGGAAACTTAATTATCGTAATTATAAACTAATACATACTTCAATAATAGTGTTAAGTGTTTCCATAAATTTTCAATCATTCTGACAATATTGTGAGAGGGTGCCGAGACAATTTGTATTAGTTGGGCAGCGATCCAATCATCGACCCATTTTCACACTTCTTCCACTTTGTGAAGCTGCATACCAGCGCGGCCATGCTGCATCGATCCGAACAAATGATATTGAGAAGGCGCTGCGTTTGGTGAATACACTGGACGCAGCAAAACTTCCTATTCGAGCTGCAAAAAAGTGTATCCTTGAGAACAATTGCAACAATTGGCACTTAGAGGAATTCTGCCGAATTTTCATTTTACCTTTAAATTAGATTCTCTGCATCACATAAATATTATTTTTAGCTTTAAAAGTTTTATTGACAGGAATGTGTCGAAAATGTGCTTGCCTCCACTTGCTTTTGTAAATAATTTCCGCATAAGCTGTTTAGTTTACTCACAATATCTCTACTACCGTTCTATGGGAAATGATCGATCATTTTAATAATTGAAAATTTCTTTCCCTTATATTAATCTTTTTGCAGGATTTTTGGCAGGTTCGGCGTGTGCTTAAGCGAAGAAACATAAAAACAAACCATAAGATGATATTAACCTATCAGTGTCAGAGAGAGAGTGTACCACAGTTATAATACAGTTGCGACGACAAAAAGATAGACAGACGAACATACGAACAGATGGACATGCTTACGTTGATTCCGAATTTGTTAATGATCAAGAATATATATACTTTGCGGGGCATCCGAAGCTTCCCCACAAGTGTTGCAAACGTTGTGATAACATGAATATACCCGTCACCTTACGATGGTAGGTATAAAAAGTAGTTTTCCAAGAGAGCTGCCTAAAAATAATCGTAAAGTTTTACCTTTTACGTAACCTTTTGTGGTTATTCTTGGCCTCTAAAAAATCGAGAGACTATTTATTAGGCGGATAATATACATGCGTTACGCTAAGAGATCCTTAAGAAATATGTTTGTCAAGAGCAGAGAAAAAATGGGTGATGTAAAGAAATAAATATTCGTTTCTCTTAACATTTTTCTGACGACAATTTGAAAGCATAAAACTCTTGCAATTTCTTATTGGAAAGAAGGCTCGGCCGCATAACAAGCTGATGAAGAGTCTCACAGATAGCCTAACGGGGTAGTGTTCTTGAGTTTATAGTAAAGTTTTTACGCAAGGAATTTGGTGTTCTTGGACTCTGTTAGGTGCTGTCATCTGCAAGGCGAAAGAAAAAATTATATAACACCTCTGTCAAGCAGATTCCAACTGTGTCGCAACGCCCTGGTACGGGGACATGTGATTTGCTGAATTCTTTACTGCTGGCTTTTGCGTCACTCTTTCGTTTTGAGAAAGATTGGAAGTAACTGCAGTTAGGCAGCCAAGGTAATCCCACATGGCTTAGAAGGCCATAGTAAACATGAGCGTTAACTTAGCGAAAACATAACTCATTATTGAACAATACGGAGATTCACGGAGTTATTCACAGTCTTTGTCAGATTTGAGGATGATAGAATTGCCCTTTCGATCCTTTTAGTTGAATTCACTTCAATAGGCAAATTTCGGATTTGTTTTGCAGCAGCATTTTCCCAACTAAAGCAAAACATTGCCTAAAGAACTTTTGGTCATGTAATCGTTAAATTCTTCACAATCAATTGCATCAAATGCATCAAGTTGTCATATTCATTTGTGATTCTAAGCTTATTTAGCAGCCTACAACAATATGCGAAATCGGGAAATCTCTCATAGGCTTATTTACAATCGGAATGAAAATTTCTTATGCCCTCGCTTTGTTAAAAGCGATGCGATTCTGACAAAGAAGAATTAACACAGGTGCAAATAGGCGTAAGTGGATACCTATAACAGGCAAAATCCAGTCAAATCCGATTGCTCTTCAAGAGCCATATTGAAATGTACATAGAAAGGACGGACCACCGGCACTCTGTATCATCTGCTGTAATAGATTTATTAAGGTTATGGCAGTCATCTTTTATTATATCAAACCATTTGAAATAATTTTTTTACTGAACTTAACCTTACTTCGGTCCGTCTATCTGTCTAATGTCTACCTATGGCTCTTTGCACTCAATATACACAATTTTCAATAGAATTTCCAACATTGACCTACTTTAACGCAAGCATGACAGTAATCAAAAATAGATTGACTCGCATCATGTTTATGCTTGTATACGAAATTGTTTAAAAAACTCATTTACGTTTTTAATATTCTTCAAAAGAAAAGACGGTAAAAACTGTATTCAAGCTTACTACGTCAATGTGGGAAATTTGCAACGGACGGGACCATTTTATGAACTGCCTTTCTGTGCACAAGCATTCTTTGCTACAAGTACTAACTCTTAGTCCTCTATAATGGAAATGAAATAAAGTGTTTTACAATGAAAAATTTGGACCACATGTAGTCGTTCCCAAATGAAAGCTCTCGCTAAAAGCAAAGACAAGAATGGTGGAAGAATAATAAACCGAAACCACTTTTATTCAACTTAGATCGCATTGGTATCCCTTTTTCTGCCCCTTTCCACAGAAGAGTTGTGATGAAAAGCAAGTTTTTGTAAGTCGTGGAACCAAGATATAATTTTTCGTATTTCACGACGCATGTAAGCGAAGACTTCTTTTAAACGGGGTGTTGCAGAGTGTTTAAATGCCTTTATAGAGCGACTATAAGGTTTCAAATTATTTTTATTCCAAGTTATAAACGGGGTGTTCAAAAAGTTAAACCTATTAAAAATATGCTCAGCTTTATGTCGTGGCAACTAAGAATCTTTTCCAATAGTTTTCTACAGGCAAAGTCTTTACTCGTAAATCGTTCACAGTTTGCTTTAATTGCAGCCTTCATGTTAAGAATGCTCTGAAAATCATAAGTTTATTTCATTGGATAATTTTTTGAGGTCACTGAGGAAAGACTTTCTAAAACCCCTTCAATCAGCAAGAAAGCAAAACTTGCATCCGTTTATACCTTCTGAATGAAAATGTTTTCTTGTTTTATTCTAATCAAGCAAACGTAGGACTAAATTTAAGTTTTCTTCTTGTTATAGCTATATAATGTCATAAAATAAAAAAAAGCATATAGCAACAAACATGTATCGAAAACTCCCTTCTCTGCGTACTCGTAATGTAATATTTTCTTTTTCACTAGAGCAAGACGCGTATCGGTATACGCCCAAGCATATATAAGCTCACAGTGCACAAGCATACATTATTTATGCACACATATATGTATATATGTATTTGTATATACATATGTTTATATGTACGTATAGGTATGTATGTATGTATGTATGTATGTATATATGCCAGATAAACGGAAAATAATTTTGTTTTTTTTTTATATAGATATAACCTAAATAACTATTAATACTCACATAGATACGGAGTTGTAATATAACATATACTATATACTATAGATAAACATATATACATGCTATGCATGCTAATTCCGTTTTTCCGACTAAAATATTGTATAATGCGGTTATAAAGACATAACATGGTTTTTTATTACACAATCCACAATTTAACCCCAGAGTATAAAGCCAAGAACGAAACAAACTGAGAAAGGTGGTTGTGATATGGAGAATAGACTTTCGGTTTATATAATTTAATACAGACATATATTGCTTCCTATCTGTCTGCATGTATAATGGTTAGGTTGAAGTTGTGTGCTTGGTTTCTTGTAAACAACATTAACAAGGTTGTAAGTTTCATTGAAAAACATACCCAATAAGCTTAAAACTTTTGAAATATTCAATAATCAATTTCTTTTTAAACAACCACCAACTAAAAATGAAAGTATATTTGTTTCGTTAAAACGTTCGCAACGCCAACAAGAATGCATTGGAAATATATTGAACATATATTCCAGAAGCATTTTCTGAATCGACTTAAACATGTGCCTCTGTCCGCTGGTCTCGTCAACTGCGTAAGGGCTATGTGTCCTGGTCGCAAAAACGAAGGCATGGACTTCAAATTTATACGCAACCCAATTAAAGCGCACACTTGCAGTATGACGTACACTGAAAACACAACTCTTTGCTGGATGTTATTACTCATGAAAGGCCGGAATGCATGTTAAAAATTTCCATTCTATAAACATGGGGAAATCAGCCACGCCCGTTATAAACTACCAAAAATTAGTTTGTTTTATTTTGTTGTTAGCTTTTTTTAAATCAAATTTTATGGATACAAAAGATTCGTTCGCAGCTGCACATAATTCTCTTACCTGTTGTTAGATACTCTGATGGGTATGCTTTACTATGTCTCCGCTACAGAAAAGCCACAACCAATTTTGCAGTAAATTTCTAGTTAATTAAGTTGGAGTTGAATTTTATGACTCATCCTCTCTCATTTACTGATTTGAATGCAATATCAGTTATAACGAAATGCTTATCAGAATAATTGCACCTTATCAGCAAATAGCCTCCAAAGATCGATTAACAAAGCTGGACGAAAAAGGGGTTCTATCATCTATTTTACTTTACTCTTAAATATTCTATATAAGCAGCACATTCCCTAACAAGCCATCATTTCAGTGCGTCTGTACCTACAGCACATAAAGGCCGCATATGATGATAAGTCAATTTCACAAATCAAGGAATTTTAGATGAAGTTTGATGGTCCAGAGAATGTGCTTTTTCAAGAGACGAGCATATTAACTTGTGCCCTATAGTTCACTTCAATGTGAATGATAAATTCTTCTTTTTCAGCGTCACCACCTTAACATGTTATGCTAGCGCATACGTTTTTGTGAATGTTGTCATCATAAATAATTCTTCAAATATTCAGGAATAAGACGCAAGTGCTTTTGTACGGATCGCAAATGTTTACTTCACTCAAAAATTTTAATGTTTCGAGCAATCTTACTAATCAAAACTCTTTAAGGGCTAGTTCTACAATCTCAATATTTTTTTGTTTTTTTTTTTGTCCTCCTAAACGATATCTGAAAATTTTTTAGAAGAAATCGAATTCTTTGTATAAATTTATGTCGGTTTTCAACTTGGAAGTATTTGAAACTATCAGCACTTGGAAGTTTCGTCAGATTGTTGCCGAAACTTTTCTTCTCGAACCGGCCGTAGCATTTGTTTACCACTTCACATAGTAGGTGAACCTTACGAAACCTGTATTTTCGGAGTAGCCGTAGTATTTAAAGCTGTAGCTAAATGAACCTTTGCGATATTTTTTAATTTGTTGACTTCAGCTGATTTCCGAATCTATGTTTTCGAAAAATAAAGAATTTTAAACTAAAATTAAATCAACTTTTTTAATCATTATCTTTCAATACGCATCGGGAAATATTATTAAAATTTATTTTTTTTTCTCTAAGATGGATATAAACTTGCCATCTGTAGAAATGGCTGCAAGGAGAAAATAATCATTCCCTGCTAAATCGCGATCCATAGGCGTTCATTGCTCTGGCAAATCAATTCAATTATCTGAACTATATTACTACAGACTATGTTCAAGCAATAGCCTGCACACATGCATTCATATCTAAGCGAAATATTACGCCAAAGGATGCATACGCTTACATTGAATGTCAAGGACTAATGCCATTTTCAGTCATCATCATGGGATCATGGAATCGTTTTATAAGCCAAGTTAAATAGACTTTGCTCCAAAAGAATCTGCCAAGCGATATTCCATATACCTAATCATATTAGAATTTTGGACACATATTTCTCTTCGATGACAACACAATGCAGGCAAGGGCGCGTTATCTCTCTCCTCTCTTTACAAAGCTGAGGGAATAGATCCAAAGTTTAATATGACGAACACTATATCTATATCTGTATGCCTACATGTGCACACGTATACAAATTTGCAAGATTTGACTTTAAAAAACTAAAAAGTATATGAAATAAGTTTTTCTCAATAGCCTCTTGGCATTATAACAAGACAAGACTTGTGACACAAGTCGATCGCAGCAGTAGCAAAATTGCACGCACTGCACCGCGAATTGCTTCTACATTCACCGTCTTCTCCAGATTTTACCTCCAACAATTAGCGTACACTTGTTCACGTATCTTAAAAAATTGCTCGCCAGAAAAAGATGTGGTTCGAAAGCGGAGGTCATCCCCGAAACGAAGGGATATTTTAAAGAATTGAAGAAATCGTTTCACGTATACCTCGTTTTACGCTCCTTAAATGAATTTGGAAGTCATCACTGTTTATGGATTTAAAGTCATATATTTGTGTAAGTGAAACAATTCAATTTAACATAATCGATGTTTATTATTATAACTGTATGAGTATGAAGCAGATGGTTTGTAAATATGTATTATATCATACTAAATATACATGTAATGTAAACATACTTATGAAGCATAAGAAGCTTTATTTTTTTAAGAAGGAATTTGACAATTTTGCATCCGCAAGAGAATCTCTTTACCCTTTTCAAGCGAAGTGTGCACCATTTTCAATTTTTACTCAAGGAAAGTATTATAAGTTTTACTATTGTTGTTGTATTCATTTTCAAGTTCATCTATCAAACAAACTAAGTATTATAATGGAAGTTTCTGCTTAATGGAATTGTTTGGCTATGTCTTCAAAGATGGAAAAATTCCATTTCGGGAAGAAGGAAAAAGATCGTTTTACTGTAACATAACCAAATTTATTAATTCTTTAGAAAATGAAACCAACATAAAGTGTACAGCGCAAACCTATATGCGGAGCAGAGCCGAGCAGCGGAAGGGTGCTGAGTCCATAATCCTGAGATGCGGGGATCTAAACCTTTCTATTTTATATCAAAAGTTATTTTTAGTATTTTGAGTTGTTTTGTTTTTTACTATGGTATAATAATTTCGTGCATAACCTGTCGAAATTTCGAAAAACAAAAGTCCAAAATGCTTTAACAGATGCAGGATTTATTTACATAGTTTCTGGTCACTGTTCACACAAGTCGCGTAATTCACATATCTACTCGTAGTAGCGTCTATAGAACAGTGTATGAAATTTATAAAAATGCAAGGTATTAGGGCTTATTTTAGAGGGGGTCTTCCATTGTTTTTCTTTTCTTGTTTTTATTTGTTTTTCATATCCACCGTCCGAAGGTTGAGAGGTATATTCATTTTGCCAAAACACTGGCAACGCCCAGAAGGAAGTTTCAGAGACCCCACAAAATATATATATTCTTGAACGGCATCAAAATTCTAAATCGATTTAAGCATGTCCGTCTGTCCGTTTATTGTACACATTCACCTGGCCACAAAAATGAAGCTATCGATTTCAATTTCGGCAGAGATATTGGATATTACCGCACGCAGATTAGTGTTGAAAATCTTTCGAAAGACACGGTTAGAGTACTAAGTAACCTGAAAATACTTTCGTTTTTCAAAACGATTAAAAAATTGGTTTTTTGCACGTTGCCCATAAACTACAGAAGATAAATGCACAGAAGTTTGAACGCATGTTCTATAGTCAGCGTTGTAGTTCCTGCACAATTACAAAAACACTTGGCCACGCCTACCTAATATTATAGTGTATCAAAACATAAATTTACTTTTATTATCTTTATAACCCACAGATTCAAGTTTTAAAAACCCCCCAAAGTATACGAAATCTTGACCAGTTTCGAATTTGAAATGCACCTCCGGAATACAGGTGGGGCTGTTCATCTGTCCATCTTTGATTTAGCTGATTGTAATTATATCATGAACTATTAGCTCGTAACTCTCAATCCGCATTTCTGGCCCTTTGTTCATATCTTTGTGATCATCGTCATGTGCAAGTGTAGAAGATATCCTCTGAGCGATTGGTGACATTAAAAATGAAAATAATTCCAAGTTTTTCTCATATTCTCGAATAAAATAAAAATAAAAAAAAAATTAAAATGAAAACAATATTTGAAATGAAAGACTTTGGAATACTTTCCTTAGAAGCTAATGATTTATATTGCAAAATAACTCTGTGTCGTTTATGTGCAAACCCCTCACCACAACGTCGACGTTCACTTTTGACGACAAAATGATTTTAAGCAGCTTATAATTTTCATTACTTTTTGTTTTTTTCTGTCCACATTGTCAAGCAAATTTTAAGAAATTGACGATGACAAATCCTTTACTTACGATCGATTTTCATTTTATAACTGAGTATAATATACTTAAGTATATCGTTTTTATTTCAGGAGGAGAAAGAAATTTTCATTACAATGCATTTCAATACAAAACACTATTTAATGCAATAAAATTGCAAAATATTTTGTTAAACGTAAGTCTCTTTTTAAATAATTCATTGCTAGCCAGAACTGTTAGATTGGACTGTGGGTGGCGTATGCTTCCTATTTAGTTAAATTTTAAATATTGCTCGCAAGTAGATGTAGTATTAAGTGTGACTTTTGCAAGCTACACTTTTGTGCCTATCTTGATATGATGTGATTGTGGACTTATTAGATCCATTTTCAAGACTGATCTCTCAACTACCAGCGTTTATCATAAATTTCATCTTTCACAATTTTCATTTAACAACAGACGGACGGACGTAAAAACGAACGTTGTTGTGAGTCGAATCACAATTTCACATTGATCGGGAATGTATTTGTGTATACATCCTTCAGGGGATCTGAGCGCTTATTTCTTGCTGTTGTTGCAAATCATAGGGCGAATTGGATAAACCATCACCCATCGATGGAAAGTACAATAATTTATCGCCAAACTCAATTCAATCAATCATTAAGTAAGTAACCAAGTAAATAAGAGACCAAATAATTAAGAGAATGAGAAAATGAAAGATATTTAAGGTGAGAGGGGGAGAGCGGTGGTGAAGTATGCATTCAAATTGTTCCAACACTGATTATATGACATGATTAAGAGCTGAATGACATGAACTATAGAGTCAGTTCTTTATACGTTATCGCAGCAGCAGCAGCAGCAGTAGCAGCTCTCTTCGTAATGGTGTACAAAAATGACAAAACCAACGATAACAACAACAACAACAACAACAACAACAACAATGAGAGACAGCAATTAACTACAACTATGTATTTACACTGCCTATGCTGTACGCTGTACCATGCAAAGCAGTGCGTACAGTTTGGCATTACTTGGCATTATAAACGTTTCAACGTTACGTCTCGTAAACGCATACAGCAAATATGTCACACAGATGTTGGCAGTTTTATTGTGCCTACCAAAATTATACACAATGCTACTTTACTCGTCGCTGTCGGTAATCACCAACAACATCGTCATTAAACCGAGACTATGTTGTTATTGTGGTGTGATTTGGAAGTTTATGTGTGCGTAGGCATGCGTTTCGAGACGAAATGATGTTGATAATGCCAATAGCAAACAGCTACAACAACGACAACAACATTAACAACTAGAGAATCTCAGTCGTGATATATGGTTATGTAAGCGTATAAGTGCGTTTTCCTTAATACTTATTGAGGCATACATAAGTGGCCGCCTTTGCCTGTGAAGCCTTTATGATTGTGAACGGCTGAATGAATAAATGTTAATGTAATATTTTGATGCCGGATATTTATGCTAAGTTAACCTCAAATAATCTTAGATATCTATTTTTGCTAAAATTTTTCCTTTAAAATAATGATATGAAAAATATATACGTTTTTCTTTTTTTCATTTTTTTTTGGGTAAAATAACTTTAAAAATTTCCTGACAAGACTTCAAGTTAGATTTTTTTTTTTTTTTGCAACCTTTATATTGTCATTTACGTTGCCCTAAAGTCTTTTGATGCATATACATGCGCATACATTCATATATTGAAACTTTTAGCAATAATAAAAACGACAAACTCTGGTTATTATACGTACACAAGCATAACACAAGATAGACACTGGCTGCACTTAAACATATATAGAAGTACTTGGAATATATAAAATGTTTGTTCGTTTGTATTTATGCGAGTATTAGCAAGAACTCCAGTGTTAGCAACAACATCTAAAACGTGCTAATGATGTGTAAAATATGTTGTTTATTTAAGGCCAGATGCTAACCACACGTAAGCGCCCTGCTAAAGTAAAAGGCCAAAAAGTCAATGCAATAGCATGTTCAGATTATTGTCTCAGGCAAACTACAGTATGAAAAGAAACGCCCTTAAGACGAGATTTTATGCAGTACAATATTATTGTCTTCTTTTTTTTAATCTAAATAAAATTTGTCTATACATAAATATAAATTAAATAAAAGTTTAATATTTTATTAATATATAAAACTAAGAAAAAGAAAACCTTAAAAGCCAGTTTTGGTTTTTTATTAATTTTGAAAGCTGCATTCATTCTTCAAAAGGTACGCTTTGCATTCTTTATGTGAGATTTGGAATTTTAATTAATTGTAAACGGAATAAATTTGTTTATAAATGGTTCAGTACAACACCAAAGTGTCCACTTTCTTTGTTTTCCCTATCATTAACGATGGATTTGCCCTTTAAAAATTTGCTGAGAATAGTCTTTCAAGATCTCTTATTTACTTATTTATTTCCATTACTGACTACAATGTATCTTCAGCCGAGTTAAGCAACGTTATTAAGATTAAATTACAACTCCACAGTGTAAAATCATCGATCGAAAGCACAGCAAAGCTTGAAGTGTTATTACAATTATTTATTTAGTCAGAGAAATTAATTCTAAGACTACGGTCTTAAAACTCTTGCATCGGTTTAAGGCAAACCGTTTCGGTTTTTTTTTTTTTTCTTACCTTTATTGTTGCTATTAGGTTTCAAGTGTAAAGTAACAAGCAGGCTAAAGTCTAAGATTTATAGCGGAAAACATCAATCAAAAGCAAATTGGAAAGATAGAGTAAATAATATGCAATACACTCTTAAGGTGCTAAGAGGGGAACATAAGTCTAAGTAACTATATAGTGCAGTGAGTCTCTATCACACTGAG